>JACCIC010000240.1:0-50000 GCA_018907035.1 Sycobia sp. Sy_11 | reverse complement strand
CCGTATATTAGGGAAGTATGGTTAATTAGATATTTTATGATTTTGGGGTTACCTACACCGTAATATCGCGCAGAAGATTCTCAGAAGCGAATATAATCGCGTCAGCTGCCCATCGAGTTGACGTATATTTCTGTGTGTGTGTGTGTGTGTGTGTGTGTGTGTGTGTGTGTGTGTGTGTGTGTGTGTGTGTGTGTGTGTGTGTGTGTGTGTGTGTGTGTGTGTGTGTGTGTGTGTGTGTGTGTGTGTGTGTGTGTGTGTGTGTGTGTGTGTGTGTGTGTGTGTGAATAATTGCTCTGTGCGCTCGAGGCGCTTAGCGGGAGTCTGAATCCGATTTGAGCGGGCGCGTTCATAATATATGTGAGTATCATACTCAGAGTATGTGTAGCGCGCATTGTGCGATGTCGCGTTTTGATCTTGGCCTCGATCGTCGATTAAGCTCTCGAGATAATGCGTAATAGGCTATCTTTACATTGCGACCACCGACTATGCCGGTGGGTGGTGCATACCTACATCTGTTAAAATTTTACATTATTGAACATGAATTGATAAGGACACGGTCGAAGAATGAGATATGTGCACGGACCAATAGCATAATGTAACAAAATGTAAGTTTCACTCCGATGTCAAACATTCAATCATATTAGACTGTGTAATGGAATGACTCCGATGCAATAGTTTGTTCGTTAAAAGGACATATTTATCCCTGTACTCCTTTTGCTAGACATTTAACATGTATAATCAACATCTGCACTAATTTTTCTATAAGAAGTCTTAGAAAGATTTCGGATGTATTGCTATGGATTATGAAACATTTCATCGATAATTCGGATATCTTGAATTCTTTTGAAAAATACGCAGAACCAATGAAATTTATTACTTTTGATTCTGGAAGTCTCTCTCTCTCTCTCTCTCTCTCTCTCTCTCTCTCGTTATATATATATATATATATATATATATATATATATATATATATATATATATATTATATTGCTCTTCAATGACAAATTTTAAATTAACTAGCCGATAAATCATCGAGGTAGTGAGAGGGGGGGAGCTATCTTAACTTTTGATATTGATTTATGTACATAAAACCTCGCATAAAACGCTTCGAGGGGAAACGGGGTGACCTTACATATGTATATATATATATATATATATAGGTACCGTTGTTCGAAACTCCCGGACGAAAAATATATAGAGCAATATCTCCGCCGAACAAAGGCCACCGCGGGGCGGAGCACTCTCGTCCTGAGAGCTGGCTGTATATATTATATTCGTTTCAGGCAGAGGGCCCGAACTCATAATAATAACAATAACAACAAAAACAATAACAATAATAACAATAACAACAACAACAACAACAACAACAACAATAATAATAATAATAATAATAATAATAATAATAATAATAATAATAATAATAATACAGAGATAGGAAGAGAATATTACGGGTCAATTTTCATTATTATATATGAACGAAAGATGTAGCTAGTTTCGAGGGGGGGGGTATTGATCTTGTATTCATCATTCAATATCATATATTGATGTTGACGGATTCTCGGCTAGTATTTTACGATATTCTTGCTTAAAACGGTAGGAATTTTTGTAGAGTCTTTACGAAGTTTTTTCTCTATTTTTCGACAAGTTTTAAATATCTTTCAAAAATAAAAAGAATGAGTAAAAGATTGTACAACATCTATTTTTAATAATAATTTTTCAAAAACATTTGATATAAATCAAGTTAAGATCAGATTCTTTAGAAATTTGTCACGGGATGCTTTACCAATAAATTAGAGGATATACAAATAATAGGGACTGGAATGAGTGCTAGATAAAGTATTTTCATTTATAAAATTTTTCCTTCCCATTATTTCCTCGCCGTAACAGAAACAGACAAGCGTTAGATGAGATCGTTAGAAACGCTTCTTCCTATTCACAATAATGGAATTTCCGGAATTCCTTAAAACACATTTACTAGTATTCTTAATTCAGGTATTGTCACAATTGATGAATGGACAATTGGCAAAGAAAAACTTGTGAATCTACAATGCATTTTAGGTGCAACTGATACGTCAATTAAATGAGTTCGTCTAAGTATGTGCGTCCGTGCGTGTGTACGCATGTGGAATACTAAACGGTCATTAATCTCGTGAAATCTTTAACACTTGCGACGCGCCTTCACTCTTCGTTCCAGAAGAAATAACCAAAGATCCCCATCCCTCCGTTCCACTCGTAACGTAAGCGGAAGAAGCCCACAATGGCATGAGGCTGGAAAGAAAAAAACAGAGGCCATAATCTTTCGCGAGGTCATACTGAGAATATTCAGGAGAGTTATGCGTGTTGTACAGTACGCCGCGACGCGGCGCCAAGCCAGGGGGGGGGGGTCGACGAACAGTGTATAAACAGCGACAAATCGCGGAGCACCGCCGCGATATATATATATATATATATATATATATATATATATATATATACGTGCGAATTGTACGTTTTAAGTTTCGTAGAGAATATATAGATCGCCTTGTAAGTAACGGCTCGCTCCTATGGATCGGCGCGCTGTGCCATTCGAACGAAAAGCGCGCTGTGTTTTCCGCTTTATCGGTCAATGGGTATAATTTTTTTTGTTTTGTTTTTTTGGTGCACACTATTGCGGTTCGTCGACATGTACGGGCGGATGTTTTCCTTCCAATGCGTTTTTTGTTGTTGTGTTGGGAAACGATTCGAGGCGTTTCGACTATGGTGTTTGCGTTTACATTCCCGTTTGGTGATTTTCTGCTCCTATACTTCGCTTCCTTATTCTGTGAGCAATCATTTTTCCACTGACTTTTCTTCATATATATATATATATATATATATATATATATATATATATATATATGGTGTTTATTCGTATATTTATTATAATCTATTAATCATTATGATTTGTAACTTTTACGGGCTTTTATTTATTGACATTCGTAGATAAACATTGACATACATTTTTTTTAACTACACGTAAGTGCAACAATACTTACAAGATCGCATCAGACGTAAATCATGTTACTTTGACAATTTATTTAAGAGTTTAACTACAATATATTACACGTAACTGCTAGATTTGATATAGAGATTCTTTTGTCTCATTTTATTAAGCGAAAACAAATAGCAAATACTCGTTTTATCGATTGTTATAAGTACCAATAAATCTATCTTAATATTGATTGTTGCACATGTCTAATTAATTTAACAATCACCAAATTATTAGTAGTAGCATGAGTAAAAAAACTTATTTTACAGTAATCATAGGATGACAATATATAACGATTCTAATCGATCATTAAGCTTTTATTCTATCAATTCAAGGTCATAAATTATTAATAAATGTATTACTAATAACAGCTCAAAAAAGATTATATTATTTTTTATAAAGGATCCAGACAATTATAGCCGACAGGGTTTATTATGCATTTACGCGATAATTGTTCAACGACCGTGCGTACTGTAATTTCATATCTGAGATCTGACAATTAGCCCACGAGCCCTTGAAAAACGAGAATGTAGAAAGGGACATGAATTCCCATCCATATCTGAATAAAACGAATTCCGAATTCCCTCTCATAAGCATCGGGATTTACGTATCGACGATTTCTCTTGCCTGGAAATGAGGCAAAAATACGGGAGGGAGGGAGTTGGAAGTTGGGGGTGGGACGGCTGAGAAGGAGTATATAACCGCTACGGGTGCAGCCGCGAATATTCCAGGCAGTGCAGCGCCATGGAACGAAATCAGCCTTGGCAAAACTGTACGGCCGATGGCAATCACGTGGGGCGAGAGACCCGAACACCTTTAAAACTCGTCGAATCTACAGAATTCCTCGCGGGCAGCGCGGCGGCGTTTATATATATATATATATATATATATATATATATATATATATATATACATACGTATATGTATGCCGGCTCTGGCCGCGAAGGCAAAGAAACGGCGCAGAAGCAACTGGGGTAAAGAGGAGGAGGTGGAGGAGGCGGGAAAGGAGGTACGAGAGGCGAGCAGTGTATTCCTTTCTCGGGCTCTCGGGCGATAACTAAACGGGCCAATTTGCATAGTTCCCTTCGACCTCTCTCTCTCTCTTTCTCTCTCTTTCACTCCTCGCCAACCTCCTTCGAACGGCCGGAACACGAGGTATGTAATACCGGGACCGACTCGACCTCCTCCCACTCCTACGCCCATATATATGTACACGGGAGAGAAAGAGAGAGCGAGAGTGAGTGAGAGAACGAGAGCCCAATGATTATCCCGTAAGCGGCCGACGGAACTGCTTAAAGCCTGCCACCCCCTCCCCTTGTCTCTACGTTTCCCTCTCGCGCCTGCGATCGACTTTTATCCTTCTTTCTCTTCCTGATTTGCTCTCCAGGCGCAACCACCCGCACCGACACTGGCGGGGCAACCTTTTCCTTTGTTACTGCGCTCCCAACTTCTACCCGAGACTCTCATTCGTGCCGGCGGGCATAGCTTTGCTTCGGCAAAAATGCTTCGCGTTTCGCTCGCGCCCGACCGAGGTCCCGAATACTGAATTATATAGACGCCAAGGGTGAATCGAAAGAAGTGAGAGAGCAGGAGAGTCGAGGAGATAGATAGATAGAGTGGAGGCAAATATACAGAGTTTTAAGAAAGAACATGTTGGATATATATTTTTCAATTTATGCGGTTCAAATTTGATTTTTACTACCTTATTAAGGCTTATTACGGACTTGCCAGATATGCTAGGTGATTCCACAAGCTGAACGTGGCTCAGGATTATAATCACCAATCATAATATTTAACTACAGCTAATAATACAAGCTCTAATTTACCTGAGGCTGACAGCACGTCAGTGGCAATAGCTTGGTAATTGCCCAAATAATGAGTCTAGTAGGTCACCTAAGAACGAAATGCTACTGGACCTGCATTTGAAAAAAGTTCAAAGAAAAATATAAACTGTATATTTTGGTGTTTATGATTTGAATTTTATGAGATTAAGATTCTGGAATTATTATTTATGAACTAAGGATGATGGTTGTTGAACAATTATATTGATCGACTGTCGTTCAAGGTATTCTTTAAGTGTTTTTTTCAATGCATGCAAATTCATGACATGCGAGAGCCAATGAAATGCTCAATGAAATGGTATTTAACGTCTAACAGAAATATACAGGAGACGTATAATTATCATTTCATAAAGTCTTTTCTTTATATTTCTGGACCTATCTTATTATGTAATTTGTTATCTTGAGATATACCATATTATTGCATTATACTTAATACACTGTAGTAGTACGGCCTTGCAAATTTTTTCTTAATAACATTATTAATTCTGGATTTTTTGACTTTATCTATTCGTATATTATATATCTGCCTTTATTCTTTCTTACATGTTCATTACTCATGAAGTACAAAAAAACAGCTAATACGAAAAAACAGTAAAGTCAATTTTTGTATTTCAAGAAAGAAACATTAAATTTCATCAGACCAAAAGCAAAAGAGTAAAGTACCAATGGTCGCCTAAGTAAAAAGAAATAGAAAAATTCGTTCAACAAGTTTTTGCAATATAATCTTTCCTGTCTTCAATAAGCGTGTTTCAGATCTTTGAAATTATAATTAGTTCTAACTTCTGACGTGCACGATTAATTTTCCAAATAAATTTTGCTCCAACGCCAGAAGGGTTGAAGAAAATGATGCCTCACAATTGAGTGTGAACATTCGTTGAAGCGTTTCATTTAATCTAAAATGATTGACTACAGATTATCGAGCTAATTGCAATTTGTACCAATCTTGGTAAAATAGAGTAGCCAATATCATTATATTCTATAAGGAGCACGTGGATGAGCTAAAGCCAAAAAACGGGTTCCATATATGAAAATTATCGAAAAATAAAATATTATATAATATGTTTACCTCAAAAGACTTAATTCGCCTTTATTCGTGAAGCTGTATCATAGGAAATAAATTCAAATTTTCAACGTAAATTCAACATACCCTTCAATAATTTACAGAAATTTTTAAAGATTATCTAATATTTAAATAAGGATAAGATTTAAATTTAAATTTGTACTCAGGCATAAACTGTAAATGAATGTGTTGCTTCAAAACGTGACTTCCTTAGATAAATAAATTTGCGTTATGTAGATCATAATTTGCATTAAGATACGGCGAAAGATGTTAAGTGAATCCTGTCAACGTTAATCAAATATAAATAGTATGCTCGTTAGCATTATAACTTGAAGTCCTCGAATAAATTATCTGTATACACAGTTTTTGAAAATCCATGTTTCTATTTCTTGTAAATATATTTAATAATAATAATAAGTATGTCAAGAGTGATTTTAATAATTATTGTCCTTAATATCGCTGAACGATTTCGTTCGGAATTTATCTATGTTAAACAAACTAATTTTTCACGTAAGCAATTTCTTTTTTTTCAACCAAACAGACAACGAAACGGCCAGTCAACTCTACTAACTGCTGTACTGCGATGTTACGTACACGATCTCGTCCAATTTTTGTACTCTTGGATGAATAAGGAGACTTGAAAATGCCTCCCTGTCTTTTTCACCGTCGCGCCTGCCTTCCATTCGAGAGAAACCCGCTTCGCGGCGCAATGAACAACGACGGACGCTACCGCCGCGGGCTGTCGAGACGAGGGAGGCCGAAGGAGAGACAGACGGAGAAAAGTCGAGTCCATTCGCGTTCTTGGCGCGGCGTTCATTACGTGCTCAACGAGACGAGGTGGCAGAGTTATACGGAGGGTAAGACCGCGAAAGACTCAGTGAGACGGTTCCGAGTTGTCGACGCGCCAAATAGTCTTTATAATGCCGCGGGGAAACTGTCGCCGACGGTCGCATTGTTCCGCATGTCAAATGCTCCCTCTAAATCCGGCGCTATAGTGAAAAGTTGTACGTGCACTCGTTGCCCGCCCCAGGGAGGCTTTATGACGTCCCCTTCCGCCTCTTAAAATTAACGAGAGCTTTCGGTGGAAGAGCGAAAACGAGTAGTTCCACTCGTGGAAAGATATTTCCCCCCCCTTTTTCAATCAAAATATCTTCAAGTTATGGTATTATTCGAATTCACTAATAAGGAAAAAGCGATGGTACAGAGTTCAATCTCTATGCTGTTACGGTTAACGACGTGTAATCAGAAATATATTTCAATAAATTTCAGTGTTTCAGCGAAGGCTACTTGCAGCTTCATTCTATAGTCTCTTAGTATGAAAAAGGGAAGAAAAATCGTATATCTTTTTGGGTAAAGTTGATCTACAGTTCTGAGTCGAATTCCAAAAAAGATCTACTGAAGATTAGAAATGTTTTTAAATGTTACTTACAATTACCGAAATGAAGCTATGTGATAACCTTTATATGTGGAAGACAACAACTAAGAAGCTCAAGTTTTTAAGATTCTTTTTTGCATTCAAATTAATTTCAATACAATTATTTGGTTAAAATTTTATTTTGAAAAAAAAAAATTTGACGCAGGAAAGAATGGTCGTATTTGAGAAACTATAACAGAGTGCTATTTATTACTTGAAACTTAAACAGTATCATATTTTCTAAAATATTGGGGTATCCCCCCTTTAGCTTGGTATACACAATTCATTTCCTAATGCACCCGTTTAATTTTCATTCAAGTCTGCGTCTGTACTTGTCAGGGTTAAAAATGGTCGGCTTCTCAGATAGCCTACAGCAAAATAGAATTTACATAATTCTTCAAATTAGTTTAGAGATAGTTTAGAGACAAGCATGCGTATCATTCTATGCGTCACTGGGAAATTTTCTACAAATTTTATCACCGTTCAATGCGACGAAAGAAACCGGTTTGTTTTCTGATTATCTTCTGGCGGATTGAACGCGCGATAGTGACTCCGTCAGAGATAATATTATTTATGTATTGTACAATAAGTAAGGAAAAAGTTTTGTTTTGGAAATCATCGACTAACTGTAATAGCTTTCTTATTATTACTAACTTATTTTGTGAAATCGCATTGCCAAACAAAACTGGAATAACTATACCCCTGGTTCTAAAGATAAACATTTTAAATAACCCATACAATTAAAAAAAAATCCTCAGAACACCAGAAATAATCACTATAAACTATTTAAATAAATCTTTATCATTAAATTTATTTATGAAAAGCTACCTTTTATGTAAGAAGCCAGTAAATAAATTTATTTACTTACGCGTGTATAAATAGTTTTGGCCATTTTATCAGTTATGCAGAAAACGTGCCGAGTACACACGGCGCAAGAGCAGGAATTCTCCGGCAGTTTGGCCGAAGCTCAAAGATTTCAAAGCATTTAATTCAAGACGATATTTCACGAAATTACTACGCTTACTCCTTAACCCCGTTAATATTTCGCAGGCAGTTAACAGAACGGTAGCACTATCTTAAATCAAAAAGTTTTGAGAACAAAAATTAATTGCATAACTTAAGATCCAGATATGTATTGGTAAGTAAAAATGCGTCCTCGCTTTTTTCCTAAAACGAAATTTTCAAAAATCGGAAATTTCGTTATAAAGATTTATTATCAGATATCTCGTATATTGTATAATATATGAATGGATCTCAGCGTCTCCATTCAAATATCCTCGTGAACGCGCTATCGTTTCAACGTCGATTTATAACAGATACGTGCGACGAGATGGAGCCGCACTATAAATTGTCACTTCGAGAGAGAGAGAGAGAGAGAGAGAGAGAGAGAGAGAGAGAGAGAGAGGGTGGGGTAGAGAGAGCGTGTGTTTAATGGACGTGAGTTTGCTATATCGGTGCTCTTAATAAAGAATCTTTCACGATTGCTATTCTCGCCCCGGGCTCGTCCGCACGATCCTTCGATAATATATGTGGTTTTCCGATCTCAATTTTCATGTATAATGATGCTCTCTTATCCAGTTTCTTTTTTTCCTTCTTCTTCCTTTCTTGATTAGTATATAACTCGGAAGAAAGTTCAGCTTCTAAATAAGAAGGATATGATCAAAGAGGCTCTGTCGGTAAAAGCATCTGTAAATTTTTTCCATGTAATTATTTTCAGACAGCTCTATAATGGATATCCTAGAAATTCTTCTGCTCGTAACATTTATTGATATTATATTTATGCAGATGACCTAAATTGTTCGTCACAATCTATGGATACATCAGTATTATAAGGAGATCTTAATTTGGTTTATTATTGTGAAATGCATAACGATTTTATTATAAATTTTAATAAGTGTTACATCTAATTATCAATTATGATCATTAATTTTTGATTCTATATTTTGAAGCAAATTGATACCTACAAGAGAATTACTTAAATTTTTTATTGTACTTCGTGATTATTTCTTTTTACCCTCAATAGAATTAATCTTACAACGATTTCCTTACATTAACTTGTAATTGTTCAGAGATCGTCAAAGGACTGTAAAAATCCCGATAGACGAGTATTTTCATTATGTATCAATTAATATGTTTCTGTAAAGTATTTCTAGAATTTAAAATCAATTGCAATCATCCACTATTGTCAGAATTTCATCTTCGTTTACATAATTATGACAAATTTACAATTTCAAATGAGATTCTACACATTGTATCTATTTTATTCAGTAATGCAGAGATCACGTAGATTATGGAATTCTTTATCTGGACGTAATAGAATTAGTTCCATAGGGGAATTCTAAGAAAGAGAAAGAGAGAGACAGAGGGAGAGAGAGAGAGAGAGAGAAGTACTCCAATTCTTATCAATATAATGGATAATAGCAGTATATACATTAATTGATGAATATTTCGATTTACTCGGCAACATCTTTAAATAATATAATGAATTCATTTTCAAAGTTCATGTACGTAATTATTATGATTGTTATATTTTGTACAAGGTTTAATTTTGTCCGCTTATTTTCAATAAATAAATGACACGTATCAACGCCTGAGTGGCTTTATATCAACTTCAAATGATGAAATAATATTATCCCAACTCCAATTATTATTGGAAAAGATTTCAACACTGTACCGTTAAAAATTTTAAAGTAGGAAAGCGATGAAATCTTTTTTATCAAAAAATTCAGTTAATATGGTATTGTTTCAGCATTCGGATTAAGTCGCAGTATTACTTTCACGTACCCATATGGTTTTTTTTAAAAAACTGCTTTAATAAAAAATTTTTTTTTGTGATAGGCAGAATCAACTTGGCTCGATATTGCTTTGCACTTTATAACAATAACTTCTCGAAGCAATTTAATTTCTTTATAAGTTATGCACATAAGAAGCTTTGATTATAAGACGGTCGAAAAATGAAAATTCATCCGCGGAATTCGAGCGTATAATAAATTTTTCCTAGGCTAACGGTTCATATTTAATAGCCAACGCTTAATCATGAAACTCGGGCACTGGTTCGGCTTTGTAGGCATATATATATAATTACCAATGTTTACGCGTTCGCTTATATATTTCTGAGCAAACTGCTCCCACGTACCGCCAATGGGATACAATCTGACTGAGAGAGCGAAGAAAAATTGATGCAATAATATTGTTCTACATCTACACATATAAGCTGCGACGTATTGAATCCTACAACATATTCCCCCTCCAGCGACCAATATATTGATATATGAAAAAGAAATGCTAATTGGAAATGAAATAACATTAACACACTTCATACTCAGATCTTAAAATTGCCATGAAGTATATAAGTCGATGAGTTAATTATTCGAGGATAATTAACTTTGAGGCGATTTACTTCCATTGAGATTACTCATTTATCTTCTCGA
Source organism: Sycobia sp. Sy_11 (assembly GCA_018907035.1). Lineage (NCBI taxonomy): Eukaryota > Metazoa > Arthropoda > Insecta > Hymenoptera > Epichrysomallidae > Sycobia > Sycobia sp. Sy_11. Next base: position 39,247 of record JACCIC010000240.1, on the reverse strand, counting down.
GCTCCACGGAAATTCGGTCAATCTGCAGTATAGAAATCAGCGCGCGAGAATTCTCTCGCGTCATTATCGTATATTTAGTACAAGAAGGTGGAGGTGGGCGAGAGAGATAGAGACGGTGATTTAACTGTCCACCAATTGTTCTTTTATTTCAATTGTATCGTTCACGAGATACTCAACAACTTTGATAATCATTTTTAAGATGATCTGATAAGCGAAAATATGCGGTCCTCAATCAGATCCGATACTTTGACGTTTTTTTCTTAGAAATGACAACGATCCATACATATTAAAAAGATCGTATAATTACTCTGTATTTAATCTTGCTCAAGATTCTTTTTTTTTTGAGAATTTCAATATGAATGAACATAAATCATAATCTGAACACGCCTTCGTTATAAGATCGCGCATGAGTACCATTCGATGCTGTGGACTTCTGGTTTGAAACTTCAGTTTAATAAATCTTTTTAATATTTAGAGTTCGATAATATTGCCAACTACTTCAATAAAATACGACAAATTGACCAGCTCGCTGAAGCGTTCGTTTCGACCAATAATTACCAGTCGAGTTCCGCGGGCGATGATTTGCTGCCACGTCCGCTAATGGGAGCTGGGGGGGGGAGGGGGATCTGTACGTTGACCTTCGAAAGTATCTCGGTTGTAACGAATAGGCGACATTTTTTAATTCTGACGCGCTTTCTCGCAAATTTCACGAAAGCGCTGAAAATTTAAAATATTGATTTTAAATCATCCTAAACGTGGCACGCAATACGCGCGTGCCCGTCAAAACCGCCTGAATGGCGGCGGTGAAGTAAATTGACCAAAGAAAATTACCACTGTTAAATTACTTAAGTGTTACGCGCTCTCCCGCGACTATGCGTGGCGCGCGCGATGCGCCTTCTCGCTTCCTCCCTCCCTCCCTCCCTCCCTCTTACTCTTGCTCTAACTGAAACTCGGACGCACACTTGGCTTGGTATTCGTATGCGTATATATATATATATATATATATATATATATATATATATATATAGATATATATATGTAGGTATGTATATATATGCATCAAAGGAGTAGTCGCGTGTATATATATATATATATATATATATATATATATATATATATATATATAGACGAAAGAGTTAAAGCGCGTCTTGAGTCTCTAAACTCATTAGTGCCCGTGTCCGAATTCTTGGCTGAGAGACTTCTTGTCAGCGACTCTCTTGCTCTATCTCTATCTCTTTCTTATTCTCTCTCTCTCTCGCTCTCTACAACCGGCCTTATATCCACGCGCCTCTCTCTCGGGGGCCGCGCGCATTCCGCCACAGATCGCGGTCTGCCCGAAATACACGTGACCCGCGGAATATCCGTCGGGCCAGGGGATAGAGCACGCGGAGGTTGGAGATACCGAGATGGAGAGATATGCAAAGAGAAACAGAAGGGCAGAGAAAGAGAGAAAGGGGGTTGGGGAGAGAAAATACTGGACAGGTGCATCGGATGTATGTAAAAGCTACCGAGAGCAATCGTACGAATGTCTTCCTAGAGGTTAATGCGGATCTGTTTCTTACTAAGAATGAGGTTCGGTTCTATTTTTAGATAATGATCAAGGTCAATTGGGTAGATTGTTATAAGTACTATATTTTGTCTTTTGTCTAAAGTATTGACATTGATACTGAATGGTTGAAATTAATTAAGGCACATAATTGTGTTAACTATATAATTTTATTTACAATCAATAGACACATATACTTTATAAACAATACACTCGAATGATAAATATGACTGCTGTTCTTATTCTATTTTTACAATAGTGCTGTATTCACTAATTTTACATGTTGAATAAACAAGGGTATTTCAAGATTATGGTGTTTTAAATTTTTACTCATAGTTTTCGAATTTAGAGAATGTTAAAGAGTAATAATTCGATCTTGTTAATCGATAATTATTAAATAAATGAATTATCCTAACATACGCAATATCTTCTATTTAATATAATTTAATTTAATTACAAAACAATGTATAGCTGATGAATACCGTATGCTGAGAATCATTAAGGATACACTTTAGAGTTAACTTGTTTACTAATTACATAGACCCATATTAAATCTTAAAAATTTTCTGAATAATGCCACCAGTTTATTTCAATGATTATACGATAGAATTTTTAAACAAACTTTGTCATAAGCAGAGTTTGAGAATTCTAAAAGATAAGAATTTGGAGAAATGAATTTGATTTATGTTACGATATGCAAATTAGTTTTAATTGCATTCTACTCAAATTGATTGTATATCAATAAATTCCTTTATATGCTACATTAGATGATCTTTAATGAATATTTTTTCTTCAAGAAAAATATCATTTAAATCTAATTCAAAATAGCTTCTAATATACAATTTATTATATCCATATTTATATGTATTATATTGGGTTACAATTTAGGCATGTAATATATATGTTAAGAAGTTTCATTGCGGTTAATCGAATGTAAATTTTTTAAAATATGCATTTAAAATATGTCCATTAAATGTCATCCATCACTCTATACTCAAAACTTATCTAAATAATTTGATGTCATAACGCAGTCTCCCAAACTCTTATCTATATACGTCACCTCCTACAACGCTCCTACTATTATTCGATTAACCTCTTCAAAAATCTCGAGCCTTGCTATGAATCATCACTCGATTCAATCTAAAAATTGTCTTTCTAAGTGAAAAATTCCAATAACCAGAGTTATCGTCTTTCGAGAACATGGGACCCCGTTCTATAAAATGAAATTTTTTTTCGCCACGCTCTCTCCAAGACACTGATCGGAAACGGATGCCCATTGACGAAAATTAGCTATATGTCAACAGAATTTGGATTCGACTTCCAGCACCTTGAGTTTACCACACGCGCTTATCTAATAAGACATGAATTTGAACTGTCGAAAATATGTACTCGCTGGTGTGTAGTAAACCAATCTAAGCGCAAGAATTTTATATTATACATTTTTTTCAGAATAACTGTCACCTGTCAATTTGATTTAATGAACATAACATAGAGTCAAGACTTTCTTATAATGAAGTTGATTTTGTGCACTAATAGAGTAGATTGATTAATATATATATAACTTATCAGAATGTATAAATTAACATAAATAGATCAAAGTTATTACTCTCTCATTGATAAATTTAATATTTTACCATTTTAAAGTAACGCACTACTATAATTCAAATTTAGCTTCCAGCTTGATAGAATGGACTTAATGTAATAAAAAAATAAATAACTTAATTTTTTACGTCAACGGACCTTCTTTCTATTGGCTTTCATATGAAAATTGTTTATATAGATTTATGGATTAAAAATTATAGCTATAACTTATAGGCTTATATATATTACCTATTTCCAGATATTACTACGGTGTTCGGAGCTTTTACTTCAATTTCCGGTTAGTTTTGAAACATTTACAGCTGAAGTAGTACATATCCAATCAGTTTCTAGTTTATTCAATGAAGACTACTAGAGAGTATATTGAGCAAATACGGTAATAATCAGGAAATACAGAAGCATTAGTGAAATTTACAATTTTTTAATTACAGAGTTTGGAAAGTATATCTTATCTACAAGAATTATCTATGAATTTCTGTAAATTAAAATTATCTATGAAATTCTGTAAAATAAAAAAAACCTAAATAATTACTTTAGTTTTTGGATGAATAACCAATGTAATATTTCATTTAATAATATTGAGATAATTTTAGAAGAGCAAAATAGAACCTGCAGTTGAACTTAATAATGTAAAATAATCCCTGGTAGAAATGTAACAATTTTTAATAGGCTGAATATTAGTTACTAGGTAGTAAAAATAGAATCAATCATTGTGGCTAGAAAAAAGGTAAATCTTAAAATGCAAAATGTGAACGTTGGTAATAAAATTAAGAAAAAGGTAGAAGCTAAGTTTAAAAACTAGGTAGAAACTAGGTTGTTTTGAACCTTGTTTCTGGTTAGTAAGTAAACAATTTATTGAACAATTACTATGTATATAATATTATAACATTATGTTGTTGATTTAATAAAAGAAAAATCATAAGATACGGAAATTAAAGATTTAAAAAATTTAGAAAGTAACGATAAAGTCTGTTTGTCATTCGATTTTGTCATCTGAAAAATGACACGTAATAAATTACTTTTGGAAATATTTTCCTTTTATTATTTAATATCTAAAATTTCGCATGAAGCAATTCATTAAAAAATTCTATTCTTTGATGTATTATACCGGCTTCAATTATTGGTTGTTAGTTAGTAATTCTATCCTATTTATTTCTAAAATAAATAATATATTTTGAAATTTTTTAAATTGCATAAAATGAAATGAATTTTTTAAATTAAAAATCATGCTGAGTTCATACCTATAATTCTTAACTTGAATTTATGGAGAGTGTTGTCTGATGATTTGCCATTCGCGCAAGTGGTAAAATATTATCTTGGTTAGTATATAAGCCCGATTATGACTTCACATAAGTATAACATATATTCTGTACTGAATGCGTAAGCTATGGTCAATGCGTTGTATATGTATTTAGATGTATAAGGTATATAGAACCAGCATACTTGTAAGTAATCAAAAATACATTGATACGAAATTAATTATTATAGGCCTTAAATGCCGAAAAAATAACTTGAAAAAATGTAACTATAAATCGGCCGGAATGACCGTAAAAAACGTTACATGTTTTCCTATTTACTACCGAACAAAGATACCCTGTTAGTAGGTATCTTCATTTGAAAATTCCTTATTTATACCTTAAAAATAGAATGCATTTCTATCAGAGATAAAATAAAGTTGAATGTCTGTGGATTGTAGAAAAGATAAGTTTTATACGTAATATTTTTAAAATATTTCAAATGCTTTTTTTCTATTGTAAGTTAAATCCGACCTGCCTCCTTAATTAGGCAGTATCTATGTTGAAAGGTTTATATATATCTAAGAAAATTAAAGATTGGAAATATTAAAAGCAATGAAACAATTTGTATACAGCTATGAAATTTCATTTTTACATGAAAATAGATGGAAAGCTATAAGATTCATTGATAAAAAAGGTATGGTTTTTTAATACATTTAATGAATTTTATCAATAATTGTGGTAAGTAATTGGAAATTCTGATGTAGACTGCCTTTGCAAGCTAAATGTGAAGTATTCTATATAATGGTAGCTTTAGAAACAGCGAAAAATAATATTTCTTTCAATTTTCATAATTAGTAATGACATAATGTTTCTCTTCACTGACCTTATTCAACTTTAGAAAAAAAAGATTACAGCCTATTTACCATCTCGTTAAAGTTTTAATTGCTTAGTACGTATATATCCCTTTCCATAGAATAAGAACAAATAATTCTTTCTTAAAAATTTAAGGAAATAATCAAGAATTTTTTATAAGCACGTGTTATTTAATTTTAATTTAATAATGTAAAATTTTAATTTAACACTTAAAAATACACGTATATTTTTATATATATTTTTAAGGATTTCACATTTTATTGCCTGGAGACTTTTGAAACCTGGGATTCTAGGCCTGGGCGTGTTAGGCAGAGCCGCGGATATTTAACTACTGATTCCAAAACGCGCGTCGGGCGTATCTCTATATAATACGCATTACACGTTGTAAGTATATACTTCTTGAGCAACGCCTGTCGGACGCGTGCTAGGGACACTAGTTAAGATAAATCTGGCCGCATCTCCGCGTCGTAGAGAGCGAGTAATTAGTCAGGAGTGAGAGAGAGAGAGAGAGAGAGAGAGAGAGAGAGAGAGAGAGAGAGATGCAAGAAATTCCAGAGAACGAACGCACCGGCGTCTAATCGTGCGTTTATTATATTCTCGGGGGATTTAGCGTTGATGTAAATTAGGCCACGATCGGAGTAAGCGCGCGCTCGCCCGTTTCGCGCATCCGAATTTCATCGTTGCGTTTGCCTCGGCTTATAGATCGCTGCCCCCCCCCCCCGCGCCTGCCTTTGCCGAGAGGGCATAATATCATGTATATTTATATGTATATACTTTCGAGAAATTATTTGGCCGATGCAACCATACCAATTTAATACGCGCGCAGGCACGCATACACACGCTTACATACAACCTCGTGTTGCGTTGGCATTGCCATATGTTTGGTTGATCCTATACTATAATGTATAGGACGAGGCACGACTGAGTCGTATCGTATCTCGAATTTGATACGAGAAAAACTGAGTTAATGCAGAGGGATGGAAATGATGTGATTAGGAAACAGATCTGATTGAATTCGGGATCATGCTGAATCCTACGACCTCGTTGAATTTATATTGATGAATGTGATAAACAGATGGGACATGTACTCGGAGCGAAATGCACATAAATTCATTAAATTGTTTTTTTTTCTTTTTTTTCCTTTGAATACCGAAAATAGGTTTTGGATCGAGTCCAAGCGATGATTTAGAATTAAATAAGTCATGCTTGAAACCCTGACAAGCTATATTTTAACCAATATTTATTGAACCGAGCGAGAAATAAATTTTTCCAGTTTTAATTTTCAGACGGCTGGATGCGCGACAATAATTGCTGTGAATAATTTTGAATTTTTAGAAAAGCTGAGTCCGGATTCTGTTTCTCGCTGGTATGTAAATTACATTTATCAATGTACGTCGAATTATAATTAACATTTGCGACGATAAGGTGAAATAAGATATTAGCTGATGTGTGTATCTAATGTATCGCATGTCTAACATTATATCCTAGTTAACGGTGATTTATACCGGCTACCTTTTCACAGATTTAAACAAAAAAAAAGTATTAATCAAGGCAAAGTATAATATGGAGACTAATGTGATCTATAATCCCGGTAATTAATACAAGGTACATTGTCACTGATAATTATGTTAGTATTATTGAATTGTAGTATTAGTAAAGTCAATAATAGTATTATTGAAATTTAAATGATTGCCCGACCATGCTATAATCCCCAAAGAGCTTTTATTATTTAGTATAAGTAAACTTTCATTATAAGAACTGACTCTCAAGGCTACATGACAAATCGTAAAGATCTGCAATCTTCAGCGGATAATTTTTACGACATTAACAATGTTTTAGATTTTTAAGCTTATTTAAACATTACATCAAGATTGCATTATTAACGAGATCCAATACTCAAACGGGTTATTAACATGGGAGTAATGCTGCGATATCTAATCGACAGGTGGCGAGAAAGGAAACACGTAACGTATATACGCTGCGCGCCGATGCGTCGTGTATTTATATAAAAGGAGAAACAAGTTACATCACGCCGGTAAAGGACTCGCGCGCCAAGCGTAATAAGGCCTTCTTTGCCTTATCCGGATTTCCATAATTTCACGTCGACCGTAGAAAATCCCGAGAATTCCATTTCATTGTAAAAGTTCGTAAATAAAAAAAAAAACAACAAAATGGACGATATATGAAAAATTATAGCATCGCTATTCCAAGACTGACAAATTTCTAAAAATGTATATATGTGCGATAATATTACACAATTTCTTCGATACGTCAGAAATAATTAAGTGCTTGCCGCCAATATATAAATCCTAAGGTATCTTTTCCAGCGCCTCTCGGTACATCTCTAACCCCTACTCCCTGTTCGCTTCCCTTTTTCTTTTTGCTCCCCCCCCCCTCCGCCCTCCGTCATATATACCTTTCGCTCTATTCCTCGTTCTTCTGGATAATTGTGTCAGTCCGCACGGGACTTCCAAGTTCTTGCTTTCTCGATTCTGACTTTTTGCAGCGTCCCTCGATTGAGTGTCAACAATTCCGTGAACTCGGGCTAACTGTAAAAATAAATTAAATAAAGTTTTAAAGAATTTCCTTTTCTTCCGCCGTGTCGCGCTGATAATTATATTTAACGGTTGATGCAATTTTTGTTCCGCATGCACTGAACTCGCTCTAGTCGGTTTGGTCGACCTGGGACGCGCGTGTAATTGAAATATATAAAGCGCCGTCCGTTTCTAAATGCATGATGAATGTTTACCACGTATCAAACGGTTATATAATGTGGTTATATATATATATATATATATATATATATATATATATATTTATATATATAACATTAAAGTTATATTTTACTCTAATTGGCAATTAATCGAATTTTAAACTTATTACGATTGGTTAAGATTTCGCTAAGCAATCATAGAATATAGTATTTGAAATCACTTGAAATAATATAAAATAATGTTGAAATTATGATAAAACTATTAGATATCGTAAAAGCAATTCAAATAATTTAAGTAATTTAAAATTAATTCGAAATCAATGTTGAATGAATTTGAAATCATAAGAAATTATGAAAAATCTTGTTATCATTTTCAGTTTTACAGTTCACGTGCATAGATTTTGATCTCGCTGAATTTTATTCCTATTACTTTTTTTTATTATTATTTAAGCTTACCCGAACCCACAAGGATTGATACAGCTATATTCCTATATCTTGGCATTTAAAGCTGAATGTTGATAAAGGAAACTGTATAATACAATAAGGCTGTTATACTTCTACACTGACAAAAAATCTAATTGGTTTATTAATAAATTAAATATTTATTTGAAAGAAATAATTTTTTATTTAATAATTATTATTCATTTCCGAGTTCAAATCCCGGTTTCGGCCGATTATTCCAAGCTCCGCCGTAAACGTTTACGTGTGCTTTATTTAGAAAGATATCGTAGATATCCATCATGGATTAACACTAGAATTTTGGAGCATAAATAGAGCAACGTTCAAATAAAAAATTATTATTAATTGAAAATGGTGAACTAAATATTTATTCAAATTAATTTAATTCTCTTCCGAGTATAGTCAATAAGTGTTTTCGGTTTCTGTACGAATTTTCAATTTCATTTACAATTAATAAGCGACGTGATCTATTCTTACTACAATAATTATATTATACATACTAAAGGTTTTTTTCGGCGTTTGATGGCAAATATTTCATGCCATCTTTGCAATAAAGTTTGTAACAATACTAAATCCAAATAATTTTAGTTCTTCAATTTCGTGTACGGATATTTAAAACTGATAGTTAAAATTGTTCAATACATTATAGATTACATTCGTAAATATATATAGTTATTATGTAAATTTTAAATTATATTTAAATCTTCAGTTAACGCGAATACAGGTCAGTATAATTGTTGCAGCAATATTTTAGATGTAGAGTATAAAATATGATCTGTATTCATAAAATAGTTTTGGCTACGTATACATTATATGTTTAATTACTTACGATTATAATTACTATTATGATACTAATGCTAATAAATCATTTAGAATCTTTAACTGGAGTTAGTCAGTAGACATTTATCTTTCGTTTAAGTGCGTCAGTTAATATTTAGTACATAAACTTTTTAGGCATTAAAAATTCTTGAATACCTTATAAACGGTATACAAATTTTCAAGAAATCCTAGATAATAGATAAATTTTTTATGCATAAGGGCTCTGAACGATGCTAATAGACAATATGTAACTGTATTAGAAATTGCCATATATATATATATATATATATATATATATATATATATATATATATATAACTTTGTACGAGTCGTCGCTAAAATGTGGAGATCTTTCCCGGACGTTCTCTCTCGTTTTAGAATCTCGGAATCGTCTATGCGGCGGAGCAGCTTTTATCCCGCGTTCGCAATTTTATATACGTCCGTATTACCGAGGCATGTAAACGGTATTCGTTGAAAAATAAAACGTATAAAACCCGGGAGAATTTACGGACACTTGGTATTCCACCGATCTTGAAATTCAAACGATTCTTCGCCTTCTAAAACTTTGTATATAATATGCGTGTGTATATATATATATATATATATATATATATATATATATATATATATTGCGTATATAAAAGAGAAGTACGCGACGACCGCCAATTTTCTTCGAACATCCCAATTATCTGAAAGCTCCTTCGTGGCCGATCTGGGCATTGTACATATATTTATGTAATAATAACTCGAAATCTAAAAGTTACGACATATATATATATATATATATATATATATATATATATATATATTGTATGACCGTATTAGCCTTGAGAACCAATTAAACGGTTCGCGCTTGCGAGGCGTTCTCGTCAGTTCGATCACTGCGTATAAACATATAAAGGGTATAACGGAAATCATGATACCTTCGAATAACTCTCCACAAGCAGATTATTTAAGAAAATGAGGTTGATGCAAAGAGTTTAGTATTTGATCGTAAGAATTGAATGATGATGTTGACCTTCGATTGAGACATCACTTTTTGATTAAGAATTAACTTTTGTTTCTTATATATAGGATATATATATATATATATATATATATATATATATATATTTCTATTACGAATTATGTATATATAATTTGTAATAGACTGATTCGGCAAGTGAGAAAATTTCTACATTTATGTAGTGTATTGTATGTGCGATACTTTAGATCATCTATGGTATCTATAAGGTTAATTATACTTTTTTATTTATTGACAGCTAAAATATACCACAAAGATAATAATTTTTAGAAAATATTTAATTTAAGAGTTGCGTGTGACTTCGCGAGATTTATGTTCTGAAAATTTTTCATGTGAACTTAGATATCATTCTCAAACTCGTTTTCAATCATAGCTTTTAAACAATAGAACAAGATTCTTGTAAAGGATCTTCGGTGCCTACATGTAAGACCCTAACAGACTTAAGTCAATAGGGCCAAAGTCACTTCACATCAGATCTTGATGAAATTTGGTATACGCATTTATCAACAAATGATTAGCAAGTTGCCAAATTCACAATCAATTTGACTGATCATTATATGTCAATTGTAACGTTAGGCTATCATCAGTATTATTAATTTTTTTTACAATCACTTTCAATAGTGATATTGTTTTATATTGTGATAGCGTTTTATATGATTCCTATAATAGGAAGCCATAGTAAATGTAAATTAGTAACTGTTTGTCGAAACTGTTTTGTTGAAAATGTTTTGATAGTTACATAAAGTGCAAATTTTATTATTTATAAAAGAGTCGTTGCCCTTTTAGAGATTGCTAATTCGCTCTTTAGCGAATGTCTCAATTTGGACGTAATAGTATTAAAGTGTCTCACTAGGAAAAACTTTCACCCCCACTCCCCTCTAAGCTCTAGAGTGTCGTCGAAAAAATGTCCGTTCTTTCCGAACCCGTACTGAATAATAAAGAGGTATCTAATTAAAAAACCAAAGTCTATCTTCCAAAATGATGCTTGGGTCAAAATCAAATGGTCATCGATTCCTTCGACGAAATTCCATAACTTTTGTGCGAAGAATTTTCTCAAACAATACTGGATCCCGGTGCATTATTCTAAGACACATCGCTACTTTTGTTGCACTCTGTATAAGAGAAGCCTCGGGGCGATCGGAGAGGGGACTGTTACCGTTTTTCCCGCGTATTACATACACGCACAGACACAAACACGCGCGCAAGGGGAAACATACATATATGATGCAGCTTTTCCGCGGAACGCGCGATTATACTCGGATGAGGCCTTTCAAAGCTCCTTATATATTTACGTCGGCGATAATTGCCCGGCATCGCGTAACCCCGCCTCCCCTCCCCCTCTATGCGCGCGCCTTCACGGAGGAGATCGCGCGCGCGCTCCGAGGGTTTTGAGTGATTTGCCGCCGAAGCGAGTTAACGACTGCGTGCGCCGCTAAATTTCACGGAAGACGCACGTGTGCTGTTTGGGGATATATATATATATATATATATATATATATATATATATATCCCGCATCTTGTGGAGGCGTAAAAAGCGTTGGCCATATAAATGAGAAGTGATTGTAAGAGAGCAACAGAGACAGATAGATGGATAGATAGATAAATACAGAGAGAGAGAGGGAGAGGGAGAGGGAGAGGGAGAGAGAGTTAGTTTTAATTATTATTTATTTGAAATGGACGAGGTGCCCTGAGTTATACGCAAGGTAGATTTTGTTTCTATCTATGATGTCTTAGAAGATATGATATTTTATTTATTTACAAATTCTATCCTCCAAGGTATAGTTTTATAGTGACTAATGCTAATTAAATTTAGGCAAATTGAAAACAGGCAATAGTTTAAGTAACTATCGGTTATACCATACGTGAATTCAGTTAAGCTTGACATTTACATATATAGGTCGATGTGTAATTTTTTTACTTCAAATGCGATGCTTTCATCGTATCCACTGGTAAATTTTTATGAAAACGCAAAATCTTCTTTTGTCTAATTGAATTAACGAGAAGTAGTATTATTTCAAATAATAAAAAAGTACCATATCCTTGGGAATCGAAAAATTTTAGATGCTCAAATTAAGCAAGGATCATTTTCGAGGTAAATAGAATTAGCTCGTTCAATCTGGACCAAATCGGTGACCGAAATATCGGAGCCTCTTCTTAGTGTAGAATTACTTTAAATATCTGCTATGGTATTTGGTGGACATTGTTAAACTGAAATTAGTAAAATAAAAAGTTACTGAAGGTCCAATCTTCATAAAGTTATATATACGTAAATCGTATTTGTTTTGACCCATGATGTTTATTGAATTAAATATTTCAATATGAATAGTCTGTCAAATAATTCAAATACAACAATTTATTATGATGTATTTTGTATTGTATTATCATTACATGTAAATTTTTCATAGCTTCATTTTAGTCTCGCTTTTAGATAAAGACGTTTGCACATATTTCGAATCTAGAAAATTTTATCGCGAAAACTTCGGTTTAATTTCGAAATACCGTTGGAAACGTGAGGGGAGGGGGTAATCCTCGACTTATCTCGAATTACCCCGGTAACTTGCTTACGCACTTTTCTCATACCGATATATATATATATATATATATATATATATATATATATATATATATATATATAACGAACGATTTAATGTACAGCTAAATAACCATTAAAAACTTTTAGAGCTGATGTGCTCGGATGTTTTGTCCATAAATGTCCGATGCGCCTATTTACAAGGTATCCGGCTATTTATTCACCTTTAAAATCACGAAAATTTATTCCTCAGCGGAAACAATTTTCTAAACTGAATAACTAAGTCTCGTGCGACTGAGTTAAGCGTAAATAGACTTGTTCAACTGAATTCATTATTCCATCGCCTTATCCTGATTTATTTAGCTTTTTTTTTCTTACATTCCGTTATTAAAATAGCAACTTTATATTTTATTTCCTTTACTTAACGATTACAAATCTAAAAATAGATAGTTTTTGACCGCTTTATCTACGATATATTTACTAAATAGATAAAATCAATTAATTACCTAATTCCCATACATTATCAAAATTATTTATTTCATATTTTCAGTTTAACTCCTAAATTTATCCATGAATTTAATAAACATTTTGTACTAAAATAAACAACTTAATTCACTATAGAGCTACCGCTATAGATTTACTTCTTCTCATATGCGGATATAGCATCGAACATATACATATGTAAAAATTCCAAAAATAATTTTTTCTTTTAATTCTCACAGAAGATTTTTTTAGTTATTACTCAAAACCAAATAATGATAACACTCCTTAATTTTAATCAATAAAAAATTTTTTATTCAAATTCATAAAAGGTGAACTCTATAAATGTGACTAATGAAACATGTTTACATGGAATAATAATCAATTATTATATGAATGTTATCAAATCTCAAAGGTTTAAATTGTCGGAATAGTGAAATACATCAAGATAAACACTTTCAGCTAACTAGGTCCTCTTATACAAGAATGCGTTATTGAGAATTTTATAGAGCTCTATGTTATCTCTTTTATGTTCTATAAAGTCTATTATTGGTCATCGCAGTATTATTAATTTTTTAGATTATATAACATTGTAAACCACAAAATTAACGAAGATAGAATTGATTCATAAAATTATTCTTTTTTCTTCTTTTGAATCTAAGATGAAAACATAATTTAACTTGTTTATAGAAAATTCATTTATGGAAAATATCCAATCCATCTTGAAAAATAAACTAGAAGGTTCTTAAACAATAACTGTTGTATTATTAGCTACTTTAATCGTTATTTTGGGTCACGAGACGAGCGTTTTATTAGAATTATTGCAAAAAGTTTGGTAAACAAAAAACAAATTTTAGGCCGATGCGGCGTTAGAAAATAGCAATACGCATCGCATACCGAACGTATCTAAGAAAACATAGGGCAACGATTATTGTTAATTACCGAAAGATGGCTGCGACGACTTTAAACCATCAGAACGAAAAAAAAAGTATAAAAACACCGTCCGAACCTTAACAATAATTCACCTGTAAGTCCCCGCGCAACGCAACAGATAAAAAAACTGGGACGAATCTGCCCGACGACCTCTTCTTTTCCAATTGGCGCGTATTCGCGGGATTAGAGAAAGAGAGAGAGAGGGGGGCGGGAGGGAGAGAGAGAGAGAGAGAGGAACGCGGAATCAAGCGACGCGCGCGCTCTATAACGTAATTGCTCGGCTCCACGTTTATCGGTCGTGTGCCTGAACGCGAGTCATACTTAATGCAATTAACGAGCTGGTGCGTGAGAGAGAAAAGGAGAGGGAGAGAGAGAGGCATACAGTGGCTAGAGACATTTGAGGAGGGATAGAGAAAGAGAGAGAGAGAGAGAGAGAGAGAGAGAGAGCCAGCGATAGCAAGGGTGGTAGTGAGGGAGGGAGATAGCGGTAAGTAAAGGAGACAGGGGGGAAGGGGTCAAGAGGAGACTCTGCAAAGCCTAATGCATAAAATTAAAGTAGAAGAAAGAAGAAACATTCGGCCGGGTGGCGTGAGCGCTAACGGCCGCTTGGCCGCGTGACGACGGTAGTGATATAAGAAAGATTGGCCGATCATCCTTGTGGGGCTGCACTGCGCTCCTGGTATTGCGGCGACGTTACGCGAAATTTATCGGCGAATTCGAGCGGTTTCTGCGCTCAACGTCTATATTTCACGATAGCCGACCTACGTTATATGCAAATATGTGTATAAATATTTTTTTCTGTCGTGTCTCTTTCTTTTTCTCATAATTCATATAAATACACACACATACACACACATGCATTTGATAAGGGTCTTATACGTAGATACTCCACTGCGTGTGCCTCGTAAAATACTTAGATAAAGCAATATGGACGTCATTTTATTTTACGAGTCGATCTGTATGGGAGCTTGTCAATTTACAGTTTTTATGTTAAAAGCTTCTCAGAGCAATAATATATCTATATATATATATGTGGATTTTTTTCGGATGATGCTGAAGCTCGAATAAAATAAGTAATTTAAAATTAATGCGAATGTATACGATATTTGATAAGTTTTCAAAAGGGGATTCAGATGAAACTGGAGTATAAAATGTGGAGAGATATGGAACTATAACATCTGTTTATGGATTGTATTTTTAATGTCAGCATGAATTAATGGTTTAAAATAACTAGATACTTCTAATAATTATAACACAAATGGATAATATACAAGTATAATATAGAGTACAATAATAGCAAATAACATAATAATTCAATGTATAATGATGTTCACGTATATCGTAACGAAAATTCTGGAGTTATAGGACGTGCCTCGTTCACCATCCTTTTAATCGATGCGTTCGGCATCGCATGCATTGGATAGCATTCACGATATGACGCATTAACTATTCCTTTAATTAGAAAAATCCCCCAGAGATTATTGTTGATTATCGTTGCGTACATTATTCTTCATTTATTAACTAAGTAAACCAGAGTGCACGTGTTGACGCGATTAGGCCCCGTACAAGATCAGAGTTTTTCGATTATATTTATACTTACGCGACCGTTATTAGCCTATAACTTGATTAGCGTCGGATAATACCCTTTAGTGCCCTGCGCACGAGCTGACCAATCCCCTAATCTACACGTAAAGGCTGTGCTATCGCGTATTGAATTCAATGCCATATTACGGATAGCACATTCTGGCTCCCTCCACCACAGCCACCCGTTACACCTTCCCCGCGCATATCTCGGACACCTGATGCGTAAAATGCCCGCGATTCGCCCGACCCGTACCGCCTGACTCGCGATCGGTACAACCGTCGGATATTGCTTCTATCCCGCGTGGGGGGGGGGAGGGGCGTACGGCGGCATCCGACTTCGCAAATGCATAGCGTCCAGCGGGCGAAATGCTGCACCTGTCCTCGTTCTTCGCTCTCGCGCGTCCGTCGGCGCTCCGTGACGCGCGTGCGCGGCCGGCGCCGGCAACGGAAACAATGCCGGATTTACCGCTAGGCGCATTAAGCTTGGAGCGAACGTTCGCGCCTCGGCTATGGACGTTTAAGCTTGCGCTATTCGAAAATGAGAGATAGAGATAGAGAGAGAGAGAGAGAGAGAGAGAGGGGGGCGGGGTGAGGAAAAAACGAGCGAACGCTGAATTATCGATCGCGCGAAGCTTTGTAATTGATCGCGATCGAACGATCGCAGCATCGGCGGCGGGAAGACCGGAGGGCTTCTCAAAGAATTTCCACTCGTATGGCTCAGTTCTCGCTGCTTCGGCCGCGCCTGTGGGGTGGGGGGAGGAGGGCTCATCGTCGTTATATTCGCGCGCTTACAGCGTCGTTAATCGGAATTAATCGTTGGATCGATCGGGCTCGAATTCTTGGCGTAACGACTACCGGTGTAATGCGCACTCTGTCATTTTTTCTTGTTTTCCTTGTCGATGAGCGCTAGAGCATTATCCCCAGCGCCAGACTGGGCGGGTGAAAAGAGTTCAGGGATATACTTATTCCAGCGCCAGGACGTCGATGTCCGTGGAAGGATTCATCCGTTTGATGTATCGCGAGTTTCGTTGGCGAGCGATTAGGGGTTCTAGTATTGTAATGTATCCTCGTGCATTGATAATATCTACATGTAGATGTAAGATGTTCTTTAATAGAACGGCGATTGCATTTACAAAATTCGGTTAATTAATTCACTTAATCTGAAATAGTCGACCGAACGTACTGAAGCAAATGTATCGCTTTTTCGCCCTGTTCGAGTAGGATTTGAATGGAATATTGTGTAATTTTTAATCAGGTATATCGATAAATAATCATTAACCTGTTTTCCTAATCTCTCTAAGTGTTCGATTTATTAGAAAATTCAAAAATTCTTATTCTCACAAGAAATTGTTAAGAGAAAATACGAATTAATTTAATAAATCCGAAACAATCTATTCGAATTCGGAAAATACGTTTCTTCGCTTTCTACAACCTTAGAAATTTGGTTCCCTTTCTACTTTAGGTAAAATCTAAAAATTGTTTTTAAATATATTTATGGACGCATTTAAAAGTAACAATTGAAATCACAGGCTTATAAATCCAATGTTAACAATAAAAGCAGTACTTTCACTCGTTCGGAGAGTGAAACGCGGTTTTCAGCCTGTTTGGTGGGATCTACATGACACTTTTCCTCCCCAGGGAATCAAATAAAATGATGGAAAAAAAGTTCATTTCAACAAGCACGACTATATTTTTCCTTCTCAAAGATGCAAAATATAAACACCGGAAAAAAGCACCGCAAAGAACTGTTACAGTTTTCCCGCTGTATGTTTAAATTTCGCTGTAACTTTATTGCGACATCTGAAAACATCTGGCTTTAAAATATGTGTGCCTGTGTACTATTCGCTCTCGCGCTTGACCTTTTTGTATACTTGCCATCACGTAGTCGTTCTTTCTAAACAATATATATATATATATATATATATATATATATATATATATATATATATTATATAGAAATTTTTGATAGTTTTATAAAGTTAAAATTAATATAAATATTTTTAAGTTTTAAATATATTAATTATTTTTTATTTGTATTATATTGAAAATCTTTTTCATTTTATTTTAACAATATATGATGAATAAGCTTAGGAGTATACTTTGAAATTGATTTTTCATTTTTTGTTTAATACAGAGGAGCTTCCAATACCCCGGCTTAGACTTTTTTTCCTGCACCTCTGCCGTCAGATCGCATCTATCTCCTTCATTATTAATATATCAATTACAAATTTTTTAATTGCCAGGTAACTATAATATATTCCTATTAGCGAACAAAGTAATTGAAAATATAAGTAATTATTCATATACAAACATTCATATATAAATCATATTTAGCGTTTGTTAATAATACAGAGTTTTTTGATAATACTTCGTTACTAAGTTTAAATATTGTTCAATTGACTGCACAGAAAAACTGATATTATATATATATATATATATATATATATATATATATATATATATATATATATATGTATGTATATAACAAGCAATTGGATGAATTAGATTTGACTATATATTTAGATGTATCCGATCATTTCTAAAACAGGTTTATATATACATATTATATATATATATATATATATATATATATATATATATATTTATATACATATTATATGTTTATATATACATATTATATTTTATTTTTTCTTGTAATTATCGTATATTACTATATAAATATGTAGAAATTACATCAAATATATTTATATTTTCATAAATTTTTTATAAATTTTTTATAAATGTTTTTATAAAAACTTTTTGGTATAGACAGATAAAACTATTGACTTTCAATAATTATTTTCTCCATTAATTTGATAAAAGTTAATGTCACAATATTTCTTTTTATAAAAGAAATAGTAGTATAATTTATAGCTACTAAAATTGAAGAATTTATTACAGTTAATATAATGGAAATTACATAAGATTATTAAAAATGATTGAGAATTAAAAATTGTTCGAGCTGAAAACTGTAAAAATAACTTTTATAATAATAAATATTTTATTCACAAGGATAAAATGCAAAATTTGTTTCAGTTTCGAGATTACGAAAATGGTTCGCAGAATACTTTAGCACGCGTCGTTAGAAACTAGTCTTATACAGTAAAAACGTCAAGACAGTTAGAGATGGACTCGATTTTATGCATCCTGTAGAGAAAATGCATCATAACCGTTACAAAAAGCTTTGGAGTATAGAGAGCGGAAAGCTGATAAATGTTGAAATGTAAATAATTCTAGTACATTTAAATATAAATACTTGCGGTATACTCAATCGGGACGATATATATATATATATATATATATATATATATATATATATATATATATATAATTAAATCAAAATTCATACTTCATATTTTTGAATGGCATTATTGTCATTTTTATTTATATTTATGATTTTGATTAAAAATATTATTATAATTAAAATATTATTAAAGTATGAATATGAGTGTCAAATTTTATATGAATTTGCATAATTAGTACTGCTGAAGTATATATTAAAGAACAACTGCGGTCAATCTTTGAACATAAATTAGAAATGCAATGCATAAAAGATTTATTTTTATTAGAGTTTTAATAATTTAATTAGCCCCATAAAATGTGGAATAAAGTCGCACAGATATCAAATATTCAGTATATACAAAAACGAGGATATAAAAAATAATTTATTGTTTAATTTTTAAACCTCGACTTTCACAAGATTATCCATCCCAGATTGTTGCATACAGATCGATGAATAAATCTTCGTAAATCAATGCAGCATAATATTTAGACGTGAAACTTTTTAACAAATTTATCGACCATCGATCGATCGAACAACTATATTATTGGCACAATAATGAACAAAATCAAAATAAAATTTCTAAACGCTCAAAAGAGATTGTGAAAAATCGTATCGACGGTTCAATAATGAACTGTACAAGCTTTTTTGTATATCGACTTCAAAGACGATAAATATCTATCTCTATTATATATATATAGAGTTCAGGAGAAAACGCTCGCTCGATTCCGCGCATCCTGTATACATAAAAATTCACATTATTTTATGCATATAATGCGAAAATCGAACGGATTTCCATTGTCGTATAAATATTTTATCGAGATTTAAAAAGAAAAACTACACCGTCGCTTATAGAGCAAACGGAAACGCACAATACGGATTTAACAGCCGATGAATAATAATAGTCGTCTTAATAAAATGGCAAACTACGACAATCATGTTTATGATTATTACTCATACGATGGCGTCCGAAAAGTAAATTTATAAATTCATATAATTATCAACCTTTCCAATATTTTAATGTTCATTGATGTTTACGAAACGACAAATGCGATTGTTCTTAATACTAATGATTATTACAAACAAGATTGATGTAAAAAAAATCTTGAATCAGATATTCATTTGGCCCATTGCTTTTATTTGGTTCTGATTATTGACTGTTTTTATCTTTTTACACCCTTATTAATCACATTCTTCAATTTTTTAAATACAAAATGTATTCCATCCTTATGCAAATATAGATATATTGACCAATATTTAAATATGATGGTCGATATTAACAATTAGTAACGATGTGTAAGGTATATGTTGTATAGACATCAACAAATGTAAATATCTTATATACTTTGGCTAAATTATTTGAGAAAGTTTAATATCTACGAAATTTGGTGATTATTTATTTAGAAATATCTCATTTTCAACATCAAGGATTTTCCAAAGGTAACGTCACCTCCTCTAGTTGACGTGTTTTAACAAATATTTAAATGATAATTAATTTGCGATTAATCACATCCATGTAATTTCAACCGATTTTCGAAATGCATTTGACGGAGTAAAATTCAATCTATCATTTTAAAAAATCCAGGCATCTGGTATTCTCCGTTAAACTATCAATTATCTCGATTAATGAAATAATATTATTTTTAGTTATAAAATTATCAATAATTTTATTCACTCTAGTAAATTTATAAGTAATCGTGCATTACCAAATAGGATATTACGATTGAATAGAAACACTATTTATATATTGATCAGCCAAATCTTTGAATAAATCTTTGTTTAATTTTTGTGATATTTAACACTACTTTAAGAGAAATCCAAATTTTTAAACTTGTAAATAGGTTATTCACATGATGCACTTTTTTCTGATTGGATCACTTACCGTTTAAGATTTATCATATGAGTTTTAATTATTTGTATTTAATAAATGACATTCTATAAATTGCATGAGACATAAATATAGAGATAAATAAGCTCTATTTTATTAATGCACAAAAAGGTTAATTTCTATTCTCGAACAGACAAAAAAGTGCGATTGATGGCATTGAAAACTCGAGGCATCGGGCAGGTTTGACTTATTGAGTAAAATCCAGCGTTTTACGGTAGCAATCAATGCCAGTACTACCTGAACCAACAATTATAGTATATATATATATATATATATATATATATATATATATATATATATATATATATATATAAAAGTAGCGAAATAGCCCGTTTCTAAACTAAATCCGCAATAATAGACTCTACCTTTTGTCGGAAGCGCAATAATAAACAAAAGAACGAAAAAAAATCCGATTCGGCGCGAATATCGGCCCCGTTGCGCACCGCTCCGCCCCGGATTCGAACCAGAAATTGGATCGCAACGACGTATATAACGCGTAAATTTATATTCTACCATCGCGGCTCGTTACCGATTAAAATCATCGTAAACGCATACTACTAGCATTCGGAATCGTTTATATATATATATATATATATATATATATATATATATAATATATATATATATATATAATAAAACAACCCCATCGGCGTATTTATGTACGCGTTTTCTCTTCAAGCGCTCTTATTGTGAAGACCCCCCACCCCCCACAACTGACCCGCTGAATATCAATACAGAATGAAGAAGCTGCGTCGTTATAATAGCGAGAACGAGCGCATCTTTGTCGTAAAATCCGGATCGTCGAATTACGGCAAGCTCACTCACTGCATCGCGTAACCAACAACTGTGTCTCATATATATATATATATATATATATATATATATATATATATATATATATATATATGTAGACCGTAAATCTCCGAAGCAGGAAATTGCATTTTCCTATATATATATATATATATATATATATATATATATATATATATATAGTCTGGGCAAGGCAGCACCTACAACCATACCGAGTAGCTGAGTTTCCTCCCGCGCAATGAATATATACATATATATATACCCGTTTTTCGGAAGACGTGGCTTCTTACATAAGGGACACTCGAATATTAAAGCTTTTTTATGTATTTTTTCGTGAAAGATTAAATGCTCCCGGTTTATTATATGCGACTCATTAACATACGAAATATGCATGAAACTGCCGAGTTGAAATAATCGTTTGAGAGCAGTAATTGAACTTCAGCTACCTAATTACTAATTATTCATAAATTACTTAAAATAATTTAGTATACGACATATATATATATATATATATATATATATATATATATATATATATGTATATGAATAATAAATCGATAACATTATTATCACCGAACAGAACAGTAGCGTTAACTGATACGGAAAGGGAAGTAAACATTAAAAATGACGGTAATTTTCATTTCGTATGCATATAATCTATAATAATGGTGGAAGGTTTGGATACTGACATTTTTTATTTCTCTTCTTTTTTCTGTCGATGTCAGATCCAAATATTTATATTATAATTTATTATAATTTTATATTATATAATAATAATTATAATATAACTTATATTATAATTATTAGCTTTTTTAATTTGAGTTATCAGAAATTATTATTTATTTTGAAATTCGAAAACTAATAATGCTTTATCATTGGATTCCATTGTGAACCTTAAAACATAATAATATTATAGTAAGAGTAAATTTTAGATGAATCTTAGTTATAAAAATTATAACAATTTTTATAGATTAAACATTAGAATATATAGATATATATAATGGATCAAAGAATGAAAAATTTATTTTATTAGTACAAGTATTTTATTAAAATATTATTAATAAGAAAAATAATCTCTTTCCCTGATTTAAATGTTCAATCGTTTCAATAGGAAATATAGAGCAATTGCATAAAAAGTAAATAAATGTACTTAATAAAAATGTACATAATCAAAATTCTTTTTTAATTATTTTATATTGATTCTCACTCTATAGTATTTATCAGTTCCGAAAAAATATAACTGGAGTCTAACTTAAAATTTAGAAAAATCTACGGAAGAAGCTAACTAGTGTGGGTTAGAAGTAAATATTTTTACACTAGAAAAATTGTTGACATCCAAGTAATGAGTCTAGTATAGCCAGAATAGAGTCGTTATCACAAATTCGCTGGTCATTAATCTTTTTTTTTGTAAATTTTAAAATCAAACAAATTTAAGCAATAAGAAAGTGTTCCATTCAGTTCAATTGAATTTTATAATAATAAGATTTATATTATTAAGTGCTTTCGTTTATTTTCAGATTACGTCTGAATTCGTAAACAATTTGGCGATTTCACTATGAATTTTTATTCTTGCTTTCAGAATATATCACTTTTGATTCAAAATGTTTAAATTTTATGAAAATGATTCATATTGGGGCAAGTGTAAGTTTTATCACTATACCTAATTATTAAATATAAATATAAATAAAAGAAGTTTTTAAAGTTTTAAACGAAGCCAATTCTTATATAGAATTATACGTTATTTATAATTGTAATAAAAATGTGACAATCAATAATCAATATTTCTTTTTTACAACAGGATTAATTTGAAAGAAAACTTAAAAATAAAATATAAGAATTTTGACTTTCACGATATCATTTCTGCAGTAATAACGACATATTTTAGCGACATGTTAATACAGTACGATGGTATTCCGGCGATTTTACATACAACGAAACGTACCGATTTGAGATAACGGCGACGAGAGTCTCATAACTCATTTTTTAAGAAATAATTTTATTCGATCAAGAACACATGATTTCCGGCTCTCGTTGCCTAATGAACCGCGAATTCGAATACAGGCCACCTAGAGCGATTCCCGGAACGCAACAGCGCCGCCGCGCGCCTCCCGCGTCCCTACAGTTCTTCCAGCGCCGTGGCCGCGGCTTTCGTGCGAAACGTGTCGCCGTTTCCGCGAGGCGGGCGAAATCGTGATTTCGTGACTCGCCGAAAAACGAGGCCGCGTCGTGGTGCGACCATTATAACATAGGCGCGATTTTCCACACACACACACACACACACACGCGCGCGCGCACGCACGCACACAAAAATCAATCGTGACTTGGCGCTAAGGTCCACAAATCAGCGACGCCGTGCGATCTCCTTGGTCGCGGTGCCAGGCGCTCGCGCGGCACAATGAGATATTGTACCAATAAACGGTTGAATTATAACCGCTAACACCGCGCGAAATCGATAGCGAGCGAGAAAGAGTGTGAAGAGAGATTTCTTTCGATTGTTTTATAATTTCACTTTTGAACGATCGGTATTTTTAACACCTCGAATGTGATACCACGGGTCTGGTCCGTTGATTGATAACGCCGAACGCGGACATACTAAAATTTTCCGTAACTTATTGCGGGCTGGAAAGTGAACGCGCGACGTACCGATACTGCAATGGCTAAGCATCGAGATGTGGTCCTACCGACGTGCGCATATACTTGTTGTGAAGTCTTTTGGCATTGAAATAATTCTTTACAGAATGAACAGTTAATAATACAAACTATTGGGATATGGACGCTTAATAATTAGTGTAAATGTTTTTAAAAAGTTGTAGAAATTTATAATACCTGTACGTATACAAAAATACTTCAAAATAATTTTTAATTACAATATTTTTTAATTAGAATTGGATATTTTGGTATACGAATAATTCTACTATGTCGATACAATATCATTGAAAATCTAGAAAATTAGTTTCCAAAGATTAATGTATTATTAACGTTGTACGCATAATTCAATATTGGTCAGAAATCTGTAGCTGTCTATTCATCTTAAAGCTCGAAGTTATCTGAATATCATTATATCTGGAAAATTTTCACATCTAAAAACAATGAAGATCGATGTAATTCAGTGGTTTATTGCTGAATTATTTGATTGTAGAATTGTCGATTTTACCTTATTCGGTCGACTGATATCAGATTGCGATGACTGGCTACGTATGCGTATGCTAGAATTATAACAAAAACTCATTATAGAAATTTTATAAATAGTCGAATAGTGATTTGCATCTGCTTGTTGTTCGAGTAAGCACTTGCAGTAATGTTACACTTGATTCTAATTATCTTGGTTTTCAATATCGTCACTCGTAAATTAGAATTAGGTTTAATGTTTTGTTTAAGAGAAGTGAAGCACCAGTTTCAATATTTTGTATGCAAAGTGATTAATGATTGGCAGAGATAGTTACAATTGTTACTGTTAATTGAAGTTTATTATTTATACTGACAAAATTCAGAATCGAGTTAAATGTTAAAAATTCAATTAAATTCAAAACGAAGCTTTCATGCTTTAATAGACAGAAGTAGAAAAAGAGGCTGCCTGAAAGAGTCAAAGTCAAACTATGTTCCATGATCGAATCAACAAGAATGGTAAATATAGACCGAAAAGTGCTAGAGAGTTTCTAGAGTTCGAGAGCTAGAGAGTTTCTAGTTTCTAGAGATTGTAAGTTATGAAACGAAGATTATTAAGACTATTATAACGAAGATTATCGAAAATGAATGAGCCGATATTTCGATAACTTTTTAGTTATATGTGTATTTTATTCACATCAAATTTATAAAATATTTCATGAGATTAGTAGATGGTTTAAGCTCTCCAAAACTATCAAAGATGACCATAGAACCAGAATATTGCTATTGATAACTCACCCAAAGAGTTACTGCATTTATTTTTGGAGATAAGCAATAGCAGATTCGTTAAGCGGTAGACAATTGAATAGTAGAATAGATGTCATGAAATCATCACGAAAATTTGCATTTTGTAATATATGCACATATTTAACAAGATCATAATTAGTTACTGGAGAATAAATTAAAATTAAATTGAAGTTTGTATTTTTTTCACTAAAAACTGCCCAATACATTTTAATGTATAATTAATACGGGTTAAGACAGATAACTTTACATAAGAAATAGATTCCAGTCGTCTTATGGCGAAGCTTATACGGTTCATAACTTTTCTGCGCTGCATTAGCATCATTTACTTCTTTAGGTATTCCATGAGTACCATCTGCTAGAGTAGCTTAGCTTAGTTCTGAGAATAATCAAAGAAATAAAGGATTCTGTCAATTATAGATTAAAAAAAGTAATATTACGAGCACCACTATTAATTATAGCTTAACCTTTTATTGCAGACTAAATGACTTAACGCGAATGTGTACTGGGTTTTACGGATTTTGTCGCTGCAGATATAAAGCTACTACATTTTAATACCACAATTTTATTTTCAAAATTTCTTACAGGCTGAATTGTGGGATAGATAGGATTATATAAGAATACAGATTTTACATTATCAAGATTTAGGACTTCATAAATGAACGTTTTAATTTTTTAGAAGCTTACATTTGATTAAACATGCATCAGTAATATAAATAAATAAGTAAATAAATAGATAGACAAATAATTAGATAGATAAATATGTTAATAAATACATAATATATCTATTAATATATACATATTGTACTAGGGCACACCTATCTGGATGACCGACCAGACACGTGACCGCATTTTTTTAGCCACGAGTTCTGCGCGGACAGGGTGATGTCTCAGTACAGGTAGGAAGTGTGAAGGCCTTGTTACGGTCCACAGCGTCTACTAGGCGCGACACCGTGTGTACTATGTTAGTGGACCTGAAATCCAGTAAAAGTAACGATAATTATTCGAGACTGTATTGGATAACAATTTTTTATATCATTTTCGTATTTTTTGAGGGTTTATCAAGATCAGAGCGAACCAATTTTTTAGATTAGTGTTAAAACATAGCAAACAATGTGCATTAGCGTGGGCCAAAAATATTTGGCAGTTTTTGAAAATACATAATTGTTCCGTGGATTCGCTAAGGAACATTTACACGTTTAACATAACTGACATTTAGAAATAGAAAAAATAACATGTGTTGTTTGGAAAAAATTAATATTAATTATAATTGCATTATTCAAATTAAAATTAAAATTAAAAGTATATGAATATCTGCTACTGAATATAAAAGAAAGATTGTGGAAGTGGACTCGAAATCCACTAATATTTTCTTTTGTTGTGCGAAACTCCTTTGGAAAACCTATTTCTAATTTTTTCGTAGTATTTGAGGGCTCTTAAAACTATAGAACACCAATCCTTAGACAAATTAGAAAACAAAGCAAATCGTTGGTTTTGTGTTTAAGTGGGCATTACCGTTGCCTAAAAATATTAAATTAAATAAAATCAGAATCTAATAACTTGAATAACAATTTGTGTAACAAAGAATTAAAGTGATAGAGTTATAAAAACATATTGTCCTAAGCAGAAACCAGAGAATAATAATAATCCGCGCTTTCATGCATATAAATTTCGTTCCCCTCGACTCACCATCCGAAGTCAGAAGATCGGAAAGCCCCAGGTAGCAAGCCAAAGTCGTCACCAGATTTTGAACTTCACCATATTTTCTCAAAGCTAGAATACGTCTTCATCAGTCCGTAAAATAGCTATTTTAAAGAAAATATTGGGAAGCTCACGTCACAGCAAAGATTATTACTTTTAGGAAGTATAATCTATTAACCTCTTACGAAAACAAAAAGAATTATTCGATAGAAAGTATTCAGTATTCTGATATATAGAAACGTATAAAAGCGATTCTAAGAAACACTCCTGAGTTTTCTCATCACGGCATGAATAAATTATGTACCTTAGTTTTATATATAATTTGGTTTCTAACAAGAGTTCACTCGCAATCACATATTTAAACTTCATTAATCGTCCATTCTCTTTTCATGAAACCTGGAATCAAGTCCATTTCAATTTCTACTATAACATTATTTAAAGAAATAAGTAGTTATAACATCACAATCTCTGGTGCACAGTAATTTTATATGACAATAATACTAGCAATATTGCCGCACGCGGAGCCACTTTGTCCGAGATTAGTCATCTTGAGAGATCATAATACATTTTCTGATCAAAGAGAGGGACCGGTAATATCCAATATATCAACTACAAAATTGAAAAAGGGGGATATGAGGAAATAGACGCGAAGTAGAATATAGCAGAGTGGGCGTCGCATGAAATAAACTGAAATTATATTTAGTGTTCGAGACTGTTTCGTAAAACATTTTTTCGTGATTGTTAAAAAATTTTTTCATATGCATTGTAGGCTCATAAAAAAGGGATAGCAATCCTTTTTGGTAAAATTATAAGTTATGGACAACAATGTGTACTTTTTTTACTAACATGTTTTTTGGACAAATTCTAAATTATGGAAAACAATGTCCATTCCATTCTGTCAAAAAAATTGTCGAATACTTTGACTTCTATTTGACAGGTAGACTGATCTGATTGTTATGGGTAGAGTCGTTGTACATTCATTTAGGATTGCATAAAGAAGCCCACACTTATTCCAAAACGCTATAAATAAATGAAACTAGAGCATTATTTTGTAAATGTATGCACATATTTTGCGTAAGTGGCTTCCAATTGTTCAGTAGATTCATTGAAAAGGTCGGAATTACGGCGTCAGTCAGGAAATAGAACATAGCAGCATGGCTACGGCAATGGACATGCATTCAACTCAAATTTTCTTTTGGTGTTTGACACAGTCTCGTAAAAGATTTTTTCATAAGCTATTCTTTTTTTTCGTGGGCATAAAAAGAGTGAAAAACAATCTTTTGTCTAATCATAAATGATTAAACACAATGTTCAAAAAACGTTGTATTTTTGCAAAAATATTGTCCAACATTTAAGCTACCTTCTTGACCGTTAAATCGATGATGATCCTCAGGAGAGCCATTTTATCGTAATTCAGGACTGCACGAAAAATAGATCACGTATTCCTTAACGCTATAAATAAAGGAAGCTAGAGCATTATTGTGGGATCAGGTATATGCGTACTTGGATGAGTGAGACAGTATATAATCCTATCTACCTGCTGTTGAGTGTTTTGCTCAATTGAATTTGGGAAAGCAGTCTGCAGCATGACTTGTATGCTGCAAGACATGTGTGCCAGGTGCTGGCGGTAATTCGGGAAATGGTAGTTTGAATTCACCGTTACTGTTGATTAGCGCCCGTATGGCAGGTTCGAACGCGCAGGATTAACGATTGCGGGGGAGGGAATGGAAAGCGGATCCTCAAGCGTCAGCGAGAGGATTGGTGCACTTCAGTTTTCATGGAGCCTTTGCATAGTGCACATGCACGCTGTCTACATTGTAATCGTTTTTTGTAGTAAATGTTCATTTCGCTTGTAACTATTCATTTCTTTGTCTTTATCACACACACCCACCTCTATCAATCCTACAATTTTGGGGCTTAGCTACTTGTGATAAGAAATAATTAAAAGGTGAGAAGCAAGAGAAAGTGAACGGCTTAGTGCGATAATTTGCTTGTACGGTAATTTGCCTTATGCGGTAATTTGCCTTGTGCGACTTTAGCTTAGTGCGTTTACTTTGTGCGTTTGCTTAGTGCGTTTGCTTGGTGCGTCATTAGCTTCGTGCGTTTGCTTAGTGCGAGTTTAGTTCAGTGCGTTTTCTTTGTGCGTCATTAGCTTTGTGCGTTTGCTTAGTGCGAGTTTAGTTCAGTGCGTTGCTTAGTACGATTTTGGACTTACACGGAAGGGGCTGGTGCGATTTGCTAGATTAAGAGAATTAGGTGGTTAGAAAATATTGCTAAATGAGTAATTTTTGTGCGTAATTTAAGTAAGTCTACTCTATGTGTTTTGGACTCGTTGTGAAGCGGAAGATATGCTTTGAAGATTTGTGTGAAAATTGATCGCGAGTTTAAGTTCGAAGGAATTATCCACTAGAATAATTGTAAAGGTGGAGGGTAATAGTGAAGAAAACGCGCACGCGTGGGTTATTACAAAGAAAAAAGACAGAAGTTTACTTATACTGCCATCTGTATCTACAGTCTTTGCGTCGCTTTAAAGCGATAAATCCAGCTGTAGATATGTCGCTGCAAGAAGAACAGCAGCGGCGTGAAGCGGCCAAAAGGCAAGTATTGGAGATTCAATATACTATGCGGGAAATGAACCGTTAAATGGATGAAATGAGGTTAGCATTTCAGCAGCAGCAAGCATTGTTGGACCAAGAGCGTGAAAACACTGATGCTCTTCAAGAACAACAACGCATGTCCGAAGTGATACGTTTGACAGTAGAACGCCAGGGTCGGGAGCAAGCGGCCGCGGTCCAACCCCTGGAGGCTGAGAAAGTACGGAATGAGCAAGCAGCGATCGCGGCGGCGCAAGAAGCTCAACGCCTACAATTGGAACAGAAAGCGCAGCGACAAAGGATTGTGCAAGACCGTCGTGACTATCACTAGAAATAGAGCGATAAACTCAGAGGAAGATGATGATGTGATTCCGGTGTTTGAGCAGAATAAGCGAGTAGCATTCTCGCTTACAGTGATTATGCTTGCTAAGTATAACCCTGATAAGAAAAAAACATAGGTGGAAAATTGGCTGGAGCAAGTCGAGCATGATGCCATAACTTACGGATGGACATCTATGGAAAAGTTTTTAGGTGCGAAGAAAGCCATGGGCGGTCCAGTAAAATCTTGGCTTCAAGCACAGCGGGGCTTACGAGATTGATAAGACTTGTGTGAAGAGCTAAGAAAAGAGTTTGCAAAACGCATCAAGTTTTCGGAGGTACACGATGTCTTGTGCAGGAGGAAGAAAAAGAAGGAGGAATCGGTACTCGCGTACGTATCGGAAATGGAGTGCATCGGCGCGTAAGGAGACGTTGCTGCGGACGATGTGCGTCAATATATTATTGAAGGAGTGACTGATAATATGCAGTCTCGAATGTCGCTCGCGAGCGCATGGTCAAGGAACCAGTTTATTGATCTTCTGTAAATGCTCGAGCACGAGATGAAGTATCAAGTACCTAAAGGAAGGTATGGCCACAGAGTGCATATTAGAACGTACTATAATTTCCGTCAGCCAGGACACATCCGTGATAATTGCCCGAACATGAGGGGGCAAGAACGGTAGAGTTAGAGTTTGTTACAACTGCGACCAGTCAGGCCATTTATCGTATTCATGTCCGCGGCCGCCGAAGGTGCAGACCAATAAAACTGCGAGCATGCGAGCAAGAGCGCCTAATATCAATCAAGTAACGTCAGAATATAAAAATCGCAGTCGAGTGCAGGCCATTTTCAATGGAGTAACGATTGATTGTCAATTGCACAGTGGAGCCGATAGTAATGTGATACATGAAGACGTATTAAAAAAAGTGAATATTGATAATCGTTACAGCATGGAGGAAAAATGTATTTGCCTACAGGGAGCAGGTGGGATTATATGGACGCTCGGTAGCATATCATTACCAACAAAACTTAACGGGGTAGCTTGCAATATCGAATATTTAGTAGTACTAGCAGAATGTATTCTATCGCCCGTGTCAATAGTGACCCATTCCTCCATGTTGCGCAAATAGAACTGAGCAAGGAAGGACCTGCTCTGATATCGCTAATACAGCCAGAATATGTGTGTGAAAATTGTGCAAGAAACTATGTCTTTCTGCAAAAATGTTGTCTAAAATTTTGGCTACCATCTTGAACGTTGACTCTACGATGATCCTAAGGGGAGTCATTTTATCGTAATTTAGGACTGCATGAAAAGCAGATCACGTATTCCTTAACGCTATTAATAAAGGAAGGTAGAACATTATTTTGTAAACAGATAAATATGTGATGCGCAAAATGCTTCAAGATGTTCAATTGACTCATAGAAAACGACAGAATTCCGGCTGGAGTCAAGAAGTAGAATATAGCCGTATGGCCGAGGCAGTGGACTTGAAATCCGCTGAAAATTTCTTTTGTTGTTCGAGGCTGCCTCTTTAATGATTTTTTCATAAATTTTTAATTTTTTTGGTGGGCTCAAAAACCGTGAAAAAGATTTGTTTGTCTTATTTGAGATGAACCAAAACATTTTGCATGAAACGATGTCTTTCTGCAAAAATGTTGTCAAAAATTTTGGCTGCCTTCTGGAACGTTCACTCGAAGATGCTCCTAAGGGGGTCATTTTAATGTAATTTAGGACTGCTTGAAAGCACATCACGTATTCCATAAATCTATTAATAAAAGAAGGTAGAGCATTATTTTGTAAACGGATAAATATGTGCTGCGCAAAATGCTTCAAGATGTTCAACTGACTCATAGAAAACGACAGAATTCCGTCTGGAGTCAAAAAGTAGAATATAGCCGTATGGCTGAGGCAGTGGACTTGAAATCCGCTGAAAATTTCTTTTGGTGTTCGAGACTGCCTCTTTAATGATATTTTCATAAATTTTTTATTTTTTGATGCGCTCGTAAAAACCGTGAAAAACATTTTTTTGTCTTATTTGAAATGAATAAAAACATTGTGCAAAAAACTATAAATTTCTGCAAAAATGTTGTCAAAAATGTAGGCTGCATTCTGGAACGTAACTCGAAGATGCTCCTAAGTGGAGTCATTTTATCGTAATTTAGGACTGCATGAAAGGCACATCACGTATTCCATAACGCTATTCATAAAAGAAGGTAGAACATTACTTTGTAAACAGATAAATATGTGCTGCGCAAAATCCTTCAAGATGTTCAACTGACTCATAGAAAACGACAGAATTACGGATTGAGTCAAGAAGTAGAATATAGCCGTATGGCCGAGGCAGTGGACTGGAAATCCGCTGAAAATTTCTTTTGGTGTTCGAGACTGCCTCTTTAAAGATTTTTTCATAAATTTTTTATTTTTTGATGGGCTCGTAAAAACCGTGAAAAACATTTTTTTGTCTTATTTGAAATGACCAAAAACATTGTGCATGAAACGATGCCTTTCTACAAAAATGTTGTCAAAAATGTAGGCTGCCTTCTGGAACGATCACTCGAAGATGCTCCTAAGGGGGTCATTTTATCGTAATTTAGGACTGCGGGAAAGCACATCACGTATTCCATAACACTATTAATAGAAGAAGGTAGAGCATTATTTTGTAAACAGATAAATAAGTGCTGCGCAAAATGCTTCAAGATGTTCAACTGACTCATAGAAAACGACAGAATTCCGGCTGGAGTAAAGAAGTAGAATATAGCCGCGTGGCTGAGGCAGTGGACTTGAAATCCGCTGAAAATTTCTTTTGGTGTTCGAGACTGCCTGTTTAATCATTTTTTCATAAATTTTGAATTTTTTGATGGGCTCATAAAAACCGTAAAAAACATTTTTTTGTCTTATTTGAAATGAACAAAAACATTGTGCAAAAAACGATAAATTTCTGCAAAAATTTTGGCTGCCTTCTGGAACGTTCACTCGAAGATGCTCCTAAGGGGAGTCATTTTATCGTAATTTAGGACTGCATAAATGGCACATCACGTTCCATAACGCTATTAATAAAAGAAGGAAGGGCATTATTTTGTAAACAGATAAATATGTGCTGCGCAAAATGCTTCAAGATGTTCAACTGACTCATAGAAAACGACAGAATTACGGCTTGAGTCAAGAAGTAGAATATAGCCGTATGGCTGAGGCAGTGGACTTGAAATCCGCTGGAAATTTCTTTTGGTGTTCGAGGCTGCCTCTTTAAAGATTTTTTGATAAATTTTTAATTTTTTTGATGGGCTCATAAAAACCGTGAAAAACATTTTTTTGTCTTATTTGAAATGAACAAAAACATTGTGCATGAAACGATGTCTTTCTGCAAAAATGTTGTCAAAAATTTTGGCTACCTTCTTGAACGTTGACTCTACGATGATCCTAAGGGGAGTCATTTTATCGTAATTTAGGACTGCATGAATCGCAGAACACGTATTCCTTAACGCCATTAATAAAGGAAGTTAGAGCATTATTTTATAAACAAATAAATATGTGCTGCGCAAAATGCTTCCAGATGTTCAACTGACTCATAGAAAACGACAGAATTACGGCTTGAGTCAAGAAGTAGAATATAGCCTTGTGGCTGAGGCAGTGGACTTGAAATCCGCTGAAAATTTCTTTTGGTGTTCGAGGCTGCCTATTTAATGATTTTTTCATAAATTTTTAATTTTTTTGATGGGCTCATAAAAACCGTGAAAAACATTTTTTTGTCTTATTTCAAATGAACAAAAACATTGTGCAAAAAACGATAAATTTCTGCAAAAATGTTGTCAAAAATTTTGGCTGCCTTCTGGAACGTTCACTCGAAGATGCTCCTAAGGGGAGTCATTTTATCGTAATTTAGGACTGCATGAAAGGCACATCACGTTCCATAACGCTATTAATAAAAGAAGGTAGAGCATTATTTTGTAAACAGATAAATATGTGCTGCGCAAAATGCTTCAAGATGTTCAACTGACTCATAGAAAACGACAGAATTACGGCTTGAGTCAAGAAGTAGAATATAGCCGTATGGCTGAGGCAGTGGACTTGAAATCCGCTGAAATTTCTTTTGGTGTTCGAGGCTGCCTATTTAATGATTTTTTCATAAATTTTTAATTTTTTTGATGGGCTCATAAAAACCGTGAAAAACATTTTTTTGTCTTATTTCAAATGAACAAAAACATTGTGCAAAAAACGATAAATTTCTGCAAAAATGTTGTCAAAAATTTTGGCTGCCTTCTGGAACGTTCACTCGAAGATGCTCCTAAGGGGAGTCATTTTATCGTAATTTAGGACTGCATGAATGGCACATCACGTTCCATAACGCTATTAATAAAAGAAGGTAGAGCATTATTTTGTAAACAGATAAATATGTGCTGCGCAAATGCTTCAAGATGTTCAACTGACTCATAGAAAACGACAGAATTACGGCTTGAGTCAAGAAGTAGAATATAGCCGTATGGCTGAGGCAGTGGACTTGAAATCCGCTGGAAATTTCTTTTGGTGTTCGAGGCTGCCTATTTAATGATTTTTTCATAAATTTTTAATTTTTTTGATGGGCTCATAAAAACCGTGAAAAACATTTTTTTGTCTTATTTCAAATGAACAAAAACATTGTGCAAAAACGATAAATTTCTGCAAAAATATTGTCAAAAATTTTGGCTGCCTTCTGGAACGTTCACTCGAAGATGCTCCTAAGGGGAGTCATTTTATCGTAATTTAGGACTGCATGAAAGGCACATCACGTTCCATAACGCTATTAATAAAAGAAGGTAGAGCATTATTTTGTAAACAGATAAATATGTGCTGCGCAAAATGCTTCAAGATGTTCAACTGACTCATAGAAAACGACAGAATTACGGCTTGAGTCAAGAAGTAGAATATAGCCGTATGGCTGAGGCAGTGGACTTGAAATCCGCTGGAAATTTCTTTTGGTGTTCGAGGCTGCCTATTTAATGATTTTTTCATAAATTTTTAATTTTTTTGATGGGCTCATAAAAACCGTGAAAAATATTTATTGTCTTATTTCAAATGAACAAAAACATTGTGCACAAAACGATAAATTTCTGCAAAAATGTTGTCAAAAATTTTGGCTGCCTTCTGGAACGTTCACTCGAAGATGCTCCTAAGGGGAGTCATTTTATCGTAATTTAGGACTGCATGAAAGGCACATCACGTTCCATAACGCTATTAATAAAAGAAGGTAGAGCATTATTTTGTAAACAGATAAATATGTGCTGCGCAAAATGCTTCCAGATGTTCAACTGACTCATAGAAAACGACAGAATTACGGCTTGAGTCAAGAAGTAGAATATAGCCGTATGGCTGAGGCAGTGGACTTGAAATCCGCTGGAAATTTCTTTTGGTGTTCGAGGCTGCCTATTTAATGATTTTTTCATAAATTTTTAATTTTTTTGATGGGCTCATAAAAACCGTGAAAAACATTTCTTTGTCTTATTTCAAATGAACAAAAACATTGTGCAAAAACGATAAATTTCTACAAAAATGTTGTCAAAAATTTTGGCTGCCTTCTGGAACGTTCACTCGAAGATGCTCCTAAGGGGAGTCATTTTATCGTAATTTAGGACTGCATGAAAGGCACATCACGTTCCATAACGCTATTAATAAAAGAAGGTAGAGCATTATTTTGTAAAGAGATAAATATGTGCTGCGCAAATGCTTCAAGATGTTCAACTGACTCATAGAAAACGACAGAATTACGGCTTGAGTCAAGAAGTAGAATATAGCCTTGTGGCTGAGGCAGTGGACTTGAAATCCGCTGAAAATTTCTTTTGGTGTTCGAGGCTGCCTATTTAATGATTTTTTCATAAATTTTTAATTTTTTTGATGGGCTCATAAAAACCGTGAAAAACATTTCTTTGTCTTATTTCAAATGAACAAAAACATTGTGCAAAAAACGATAAATTTCTACAAAAATGTTGTCAAAAATTTTGGCTGCCTTCTGGAACGTTCACTCGAAGATGCTCCTAAGGGGAGTCATTTTATCGTAATTTAGGACTGCATGAAAGGCACATCACGTTCCATAACGCTATTAATAAAAGAAGGTAGAGCATTATTTTGTAAACAGATAAATATGTGCTGCGCAAATGCTTCAAGATGTTCAACTGACTCATAGAAAACGACAGAATTACGGCTTGAGTCAAGAAGTAGAATATAGCCTTGTGGCTGAGGCAGTGGACTTGAAATCCGCTGAAAATTTCTTTTGGTGTTCGAGGCTGCCTATTTAATGATTTTTTCATAAATTTTTAATTTTTTTGATGGGCTCATAAAAACCGTGAAAAACATTTCTTTGTCTTATTTCAAATGAACAAAAACATTGTGCAAAAAACGATAAATTTCTGCAAAAATATTGTCAAAAATTTTGGCTGCCTTCTGGAACGTTCACTCGAAGATGCTCCTAAGGGGAGTCATTTTATCGTAATTTAGGACTGCATGAAAGGCACATCACGTTCCATAACGCTATTAATAAAAGAAGGTAGAGCATTATTTTGTAAAGAGATAAATATGTGCTGCGCAAATGCTTCAAGATGTTCAACTGACTCATAGAAAACGACAGAATTACGGCTTGAGTCAAGAAGTAGAATATAGCCTTGTGGCTGAGGCAGTGGACTTGAAATCCGCTGAGAATTTCTTTTGGTGTTCGAGGCTGCCTATTTAATGATTTTTTCATAAATTTTTAAGTTTTTTGATGGGCTCATAAAAACCGTGAAAAACATTTCTTTGTCTTATTTCAAATGAACAAAAACATTGTGCAAAAAACGATAAATTTCTGCAAAAATGTTGTCAAAAATTTTGGCTGCCTTCTGGAACGTTCACTCGAAGATGCTCCTAAGGGGAGTCATTTTATCGTAATTTAGGACTGCATGAAAGGCACATCACGTTCCATAACGCTATTAATAAAAGAAGGTAGAGCATTATTTTGTAAACAGATAAATATGTGCTGCGCAAATGCTTCAAGATGTTCAACTGACTCATAGAAAACGACAGAATTACGGCTTGAGTCAAGAAGTAGAATATAGCCTTGTGGCTGAGGCAGTGGACTTGAAATCCGCTGAAATTTCTTTTGGTGTTCGAGGCTGCCTATTTAATGATTTTTTCATAAATTTTTAATTTTTTTGATGGGCTCATAAAAACCGTGAAAAACATTTCTTTGTCTTATTTCAAATGAACAAAAACATTGTGCAAAAATCGATAAATTTCTGCAAAAATATTGTCAAAAATTTTGGCTGCCTTCTGGAACGTTCACTCGAAGATGCTCCTAAGGGGAGTCATTTTATCGTAATTTAGGACTGCATGAAAGGCACATCACGTTCCATAACGCTATTAATAAAAGAAGGTAGAGCATTATTTTGTAAACAGATAAATATGTGCTGCGCAAATGCTTCAAGATGTTCAACTGACTCATAGAAAACGACAGAATTACGGCTTGAGTCAAGAAGTAGAATATAGCCTTGTGGCTGAGGCAGTGGACTTGAAATCCGCTGAAAATTTCTTTTGGTGTTCGAGGCTGCCTATTTAATGATTTTTTCATAAATTTTTAATTTTTTTGATGGGCTCATAAAAACCGTGAAAAACATTTCTTTGTCTTATTTCAAATGAACAAAAACATTGTGCAAAAACGATAAATTTCTGCAAAAATGTTGTCAAAAATTTTGGCTGCCTTCTGGAACGTTCACTCGAAGATGCTCCTAAGGGGAGTCATTTTATCGTAATTTAGGACTGCATGAAAGGCACATCACGTTCCATAACGCTATTAATAAAAGAAGGTAGAGCATTATTTTGTAAACAGATAAATATGTGCTGCGCAAATGCTTCAAGATGTTCAACTGACTCATAGAAAACGACAGAATTACGGCTTGAGTCAAGAAGTAGAATATAGCCGTATGGCTGAGGCAGTGGACTTGAAATCCGCTGGAAATTTCTTTTGGTGTTCGAGGCTGCCTATTTAATGATTTTTTCATAAATTTTTAATTTTTTTGATGGGCTCATAAAAACCGTGAAAAA
This sequence comes from Sycobia sp. Sy_11, assembly GCA_018907035.1. Classification (NCBI taxonomy): domain Eukaryota; kingdom Metazoa; phylum Arthropoda; class Insecta; order Hymenoptera; family Epichrysomallidae; genus Sycobia; species Sycobia sp. Sy_11. The sequence goes on along the minus strand of JACCIC010000240.1, from coordinate 907 downwards.
TATTTATTTGTCTTATTTCAAATGAACAAAAACATTGTGCAAAAACGATAAATTTCTGCAAAAATGTTGTCAAAAATTTTGGCTGCCTTCTGGAACGTTCACTCGAAGATGCTCCTAAGGGGAGTCATTTTATCGTAATTTAGGACTGCATGAAAGGCACATCACGTTCCATAACGCTATTAATAAAAGAAGGTAGAGCATTATTTTGTAAAGAGATAAATATGTGCTGCGCAAATGCTTCAGGATGTTCAACTGACTCATAGAAAACGACAGAATTACGGCTTGAGTCAAGAAGTAGAATATAGCCTTGTGGCTGAGGCAGTGGACTTGAAATCCGCTGAGAATTTCTTTTGGTGTTCGAGGCTGCCTATTTAATGATTTTTTCATAAATTTTTAATTTTTTTGATGGGCTCATAAAAACCGTGAAAAACATTTATTTGTCTTATTTCAAATGAACAAAAACATTGTGCAAAAAACGATAAATTTCTGCAAAAATGTTGTCAAAAATTTTGGCTGCCTTCTGGAACGTTCACTCGAAGATGCTCCTAAGGGGAGTCATTTTATCGTAATTTAGGACTGCATGAAAGGCACATCACGTTCCATAACGCTATTAATAAAAGAAGGTAGAGCATTATTTTGTAAAGAGATAAATATGTGCTGCGCAAATGCTTCAAGATGTTCAACTGACTCATAGAAAACGACAGAATTACGGCTTGAGTCAAGAAGTAGAATATAGCCTTGTGGCTGAGGCAGTGGACTTGAAATCCGCTGAAAATTTCTTTTGGTGTTCGAGGCTGCCTATTTAATGATTTTTTCATAAATTTTTAATTTTTTTGATGGGCTCATAAAAACCGTGAAAAACATTTTTTTGTCTTATTTGAAATGAACAAAAACATTGTGCATGAAA
>JACCIC010000239.1:545000-761814 GCA_018907035.1 Sycobia sp. Sy_11 | reverse complement strand
TAAATAAAGACACTTTTATATTACGATATTAATAATCTATATGATTGGGGCGATGGTACAGCATTTACCGATTGGAAAATTTAAGTGGGTTGATTATGAATCAACTCGTAAACTTTTTCAATACACCATCAGATTCTGATATAGGCTATATTGCTGAAGTAGATTTGGAGTATCCTGAGGAAATACATGACCAACATCGTGATTTACCTTTCTGTGCTGAGCATCGTACACCACCTGGTTCAAAACAGAAGAAACTGCTAACTACATTGAACGATAAAAAAGGTATATAATTCAGTATCGTGCTCTTAAGCAAGCGCTTGACAATGGTCTTCGATTGAAAAAAGTACATGGAATTTTGAGTTTTCAACAGAAACCCTGGCTGAAACCATATATCGAACTAAATACTGAAAAGCGAAAGCATGCAAAGAATGAGTTTGAAAAACTTTTTTATAAATTATTAATTAATGCTGTATATGGAAAATGCATTGAGCGAGAGCGATCTCGCGTTGATGTACGTTTAGTAAATAAATTCACTGGTCGATATGGAGCAGAGGCACGCATAGCCCTACCTAATTATCATAGCTGTGCAATTTTCGATGAAAATTTAGTTGCCATTCAGCTTAAGAAAACAAGTGTAACAATCAAAAAGCCGATATACGTTGGGCTTTGTATCCTCGATCTATCAAAGACATTAGTGTATGATTTTCACTACTCTTACATGAATCGTCGAGTGGGCGAAAAGTGTAAGCTTTTGTATACTGATACTGATAGCTTAATATATGAAGTAGAGGATATTGATAAGTATCAAGTAATGAAACAAGATATTCATAGATTTGATACTTCTGATTATGACGAAAATAATCAGTATGGTATTCCACGTCAAAATAAAAAAGTTCCTGGACTCATGAAAGATGAATGTAATGGAAAGATTATGATGGAATTTATCGGTTTACGGAGTAAAATGTACAGTATTTTAGTAGATGGAGGAGGGATAGTGAAAAAAGCTAAAGAAATAAAATCGAACGTTGTAAAAACATCAATCACGTTTGAAGATTATCGAAGATGTTTGGAAGATCTCGTGATTATACAGCGAGAGCAGTGTAACATTCGCTCAAAATTACACATAGTGCATACAGAAAAACAGAAAAAAATTGCCCTCAGTCCATTTGATGATAAAAGATACTTATTGCCCAATACTACAGACACATTACCTTGGGGTCACTATAAAATCCTAGAAGAGCAAATGTCGCAAGCTGCAAGTCAGGTTGAGAGGGAAATAATGGAAAGTAAAAGTCATCAAATAGAGAAGGGGAATGGTAATAAGAGGGGATACGACGAGACTAAAGGAAGAGTAGCTCAAGTACATGCAGCTACTAAGGAAGAAGAGAGGGAGAATAAAATCACCAATGAGATTCGAGTAACGGTAGATGTATACGCAGAACAAGAGAGGGGCGATAAAGCAACCAATGAATATCAATCTGCACGAGAGAGGATGACGCTTTATAGCAGTGAAGGCGAACCAATAAGCGTTGAGTACAATACATCGGATGAACTATTAGATGAATGGAATCCTAAAGAAATCTTGGAAATATTGGAAGGTGTAAGCTCAGTTGAAGTCGAGAGAAGGGATGTACTCCATGAGGCAATGGAAGGGGCAGAAATTGTGGTGGGGAATCAGCTATATGAACAGACTGAGGATGATGAAGAACTCATTCGAGCAGTTGAACAGTTTGAGAATTGTCCTCCTTCTTCAAAGAAAAAAAAACTATTCTAGTAAGGTAAGATTCATAGTTAATTTTCTCTTAGAAAAAAATATGATAGAATTTATAAAATATTTCTTTTTTTTTAGAATGGATTTAGCCACTCTAAATAAAATTTCGGAAAGCGACTTCTTGCCGAGGAAGAAATGTACGGAATTGGAGAAAAATCATCATTACATGGTGACTGCTCTAAAGCAAGTCTCCACAAAATATGGTACGAAAGTAGTTGCGGAGATAGATGAAAACTTTCAAATATTCTTACCGCAAAAGATATCGTCAGCCATATTAAAAGATGAAGAATTTTTCATAAATATAGCTAATAAAGCAAATAAGCTTTGTTTATTTATATCTGACGAACTAATGCACGAATGGAATCCTGAAGAAATTTTGAAAGTTTTGGAAGGGGTAAGCTCAGTTGAAGCCGAGGGAAGGGATGCACTCCGTGAGGAAATGGAAGAGGAAGAAATTATAGTGGGGAATCAGCTATGTGAAGAGATCGAGGATGACGAGGAACTCATTCGAGCAGTTGAAGAGTTTGAGAATTATCTGCCATCTCCAAAGAAAACAAGACTAATCTAATAAGCTAAGATTCGTAGTTAATTTTCTCTTTAAAAAAATTAATTTTTTTTTTACTACGTTAGAATTAAAAAGAAAAATTTTTTTCTTTTCTTTAGAATGGACTTAGCTACTCTTAACAAGATATCTGAGAGCGAGTTTATGCCGCGGAAGAAATGTCCAGAATTGGAGAAAAATCAGCAGTACATGGTGACTGCTCTTAAGCAAGTCTCTACAAGATATGGCACCAAAGACGTTGCGGAGCTGAACGATAACTTTCAAATATTTTTGCCGCAAAAGATATCTTCGGCATTATTAAAAGAAGAAGAATTTTTCATAAATATGGCTAACAAAGCAAATAAGCTTTGTTTATTTATAGTGTATCAAGGCGGTAGTTGTTTTAAGTTTAACACTTCTACTTCTTAAATATTAATAAAACACACATAGATTAATTTCTTATCATTATTTATTTGTAAAAAAAAGAATCAAAACATGTGTAACTTAATTACATAAATAAATATTATAATCATAATACACTGTCTTTCATATTTAATAACTAGTGACCTTCCATATATCCATATGTTTTACTTTTATATTGCTTTCATTTAATTTATTTTTTATTTATCCAACTATTATGCTCACTATTGAATCCTAACCATTTAACATATACGCGGTTACCACTCTGTTTTAGCACTTTTTCTACTAAATAAATTTCAGGGTACTTAGTCTTTTGAATTTCAGTTTCATGAAAACCTCCAGATACAGGCTTATCGTAATAATCTTTAACGTGATAAGTTACTGGATCAGTTTTTACAATTCTTGACATTGTAAAAATTTCAGTAGACCAATTAGGTGTATAGCCTTTTTCAAAAATATGTTGGTCGGTTTTTTCCTTGCTATCATCTCACTTGAAAAACGCTTCTTCACCTCCCTTTCGTTTTCTTGGCTTACATTTTCAGGCTCAATTCCTATTGTTCGATGTTTTCTTGAATTCTAAGCTTTCAGTAAATCTGGAAGGATACCTATCCATTTGTAGTTTCCTTGTTTGCTGAATTGTATCCACATTGCATTTTTTAAGGTTCTATTAAATCGTTCACAAATACTTGCATGAAGATTACTGTGTGAAGAGTATAGATTTATCTTATATTTTTTCATGAGGTTTTGGAAGTGTAAATTGTAAAATTCTTTTCCTTGAGCAGTTTGTAGATTTGATGGTACTCTTCCATGTTTCAATATCGTATTCATAGCGAGAGTAACATCGTTACCATTCTTTGACTTTACTGGTTTAGCCCAAGCATACTTCGAAAATAAATCTATAACAGTGAGTAAATAACGAAACCCTTTATTCTCCTTAGAGTAGGGTATCATTTCTACAAGATCTGCTTGCCAAGTTTCATCTATACCACGTATATCATATTTTCTTCGCTTATATCTGCGACGGGCAGGTTTGTGTAGCTCATCAACCACTTTTTGTTTTATTTCCTGCTGACTTTGCCTTTGCTGATCTTGTCGGTGCATTTGTTTTCCTGTTAATATCTATTATAATAGCATTCAAATTCGAAACCGATTTTGTCATAGTATCATTTAAACGAGTATGTGAGTCACTAAGAGTTTTCAGTTTTGATTCCAGTTCTGATTTATCCTGATTGGTTTTCATAAGATTTTTATCGAATTTATTCATTCTTTCTTCCAATTTAAATCGATTTTTATTATGTGTATAATATTTTTGATAAAGATCTTTGAATTTCTCTTCTGTTATCAAGCCATTTTGTTCATGGTATTTCTCATTTTCTTTTAGAATTTCATTAATTTTGGAAAATACAGTATTTAGTTCCTTCTGCAAGATTACATGTAACGTTTTTACACAAACTGCATCAGTACTTTCAATAGCTTCACCAACATTACAAAGACGTTTATTTTCTATATCAAAATTGCCATCTGTTGTGAAATTGTATCCAACGCCTGGAGGACCTCGACTCCCTTTCGAGTCTCTCAAATTTCTTCCAAACAAGTCGAGACTCATGATGATACTGATTGAAGAATAGACGAATGTGTATTAATATATATATCCTATTTCACGCAGTTCTTCAATAATTGATTTCATTGATATGATTGTTATTTCCAGCTGATTGTTCGGCAATTAGTAATCGTAGTCTCTCAACAAGCTCATTCGGATCATCCCAGTACACTAACTCTATTGAAGAATCTTTCTTTGCTATTTTATATTTAGGTAGGTGACCTCCCCCTCTTTTTTTTTGTATGACTGTTGCGAAACATTGGTGCAATGATGTTGAAATATTTTCTACTCTTCGATGAGCGTATAGATTCATCTTTACTATGTTTTTTCCGGTGAGCACTTGTTGCTTCTAGAATACTGCGATAATTTTCACGATCTGCTGTACTTATTAATGTGTCGTCTGGTTCTTTTTTAATAAGTAGCTCTATTAGTCCATTACTTTTAGGATAAGTTAAATCTTTCACTTTTATTTTATTATCATCAAATTTAATTTTGAGAATCGCCAAGCATGTATATACCTCCAATATTTCTTACTCCATATATGTTATCCAATTTACTGCGGCTTTGATCTAAAATATTAGATTTAACATTGTCTTCATGCATAGATTTGAATGTCGAAATCATCATTGAGTTATCTAATGAGGCAAAATCATCATCGGAATCATAATCTTTCATGGAAGCTGAGCGAATATTATTATCTATCATAAAACTCAACTATTTTCGGGATCTAGTCGGTTTTCTAATGCTCTGATCATTCGAAATGAAATTAGAAGACTGTACACTATTTGATTCAACAAGCTTTTCAAGTGGTGTAATGACAGGTTTAAATGTATCTCCTACAACTTTTTCAAGATTCTCTCTCTCTTGTTTCAATAGTGCAGATTTCCTTTTAATATCTTTACGAGCTTGCATCAACTCGCTAAGAATACTCTTTTCTTTCTCAATGTCCGACATGGTGTCGTGTTGCTGTGAAAAATTGAACTGAGTGATTAAGATTTTTTTAATTTCTTTTTATTGCAAAACAGTCAAAACCTTTTCTGTATCTACCAGCATCCATCGTTCTATCTTTATCAATAACAGCAAATCCATATTTATCATTTTTCCAGCATTCAGAACAAAAATTACGAAACTCGTTGAAAGACAGATCAGTATTGACATGGTCATCATAAATAAGTTTTAAATTCACATCATCTTGTCGATAAATTACTAACATATTAATATTATCTCTAATAAGATGTTTTGGTATATGAGCATATGACTGACATAGGTAGAAGCAGTCTACACTTTTATGTCTCCCCATACAGAAAAATGCTCTGACGTTATCTTGCTTCTCGCAAGCTACATCATCAAAAATCATAATTGAATTAGGCAATGCTTCATCTGGTGATATTACAGATTCATGTTCACTAAACGGGAAATATGAGATGCCTTCGACTGGTTCTATGACTTTTTTGAGAAATTGATACTTTGGTTGATTTAACGATTTTGAATAAACATACACATTCTCGAATCTAAGACCATTGGGATAAGTGATTAAAGCTAATAAGCTATTTGTTTTTCCGCAGTTTGATGGGCCACAAAATACTGCTCGTATACTATCTGGTAGCAATTCTCCGTGTCGCTTCCTTCTTTTTTCCTTTCCAAAATCAAAGTTAGCGACAGGGAGTTTCACGTTCTGCTCAGTGAAATCCATGTTGATATGACAAAGTCTAGTTTATCATTAACTGAAGTAAATATATAAATGTTGATTTTATATTTTCGATCATCAGTTATAATTTGACTGCCAAAGATGATTGAGCATAAAACCCGGAAGCATTCAAAAAAGGAAGGACGTGGATTGCTCGATAGAGTAATCAACAATTTACCTATCGAAATGCATCTTCCTGGTTATCAATACTGTGGCCCCGGAACTAAATTAACAAAGCGATTAAAAAGGGGTGATCCGAGAATAAATGAACTAGATAGGGCATGTAAAGAAGATGACATTGAGTACTCTAATAAAAACAGTAATCGTAAAGTGGCTGACATAAAGCTTGCTAATAAAGCTTGGCAACTGATTAAAGCTAAAGATGCCAGTCTTGCGGAGAAAGCGTCAGCTCTAGCGGTTGCCAGTGCTATGAAATTAAAGGCACAAACTGGAATGGGGCTGAAATTCAACAAATTGGTGACAGCAGCGAAAAAATCATTGAAATCAGGTAAAAATTCGCGCAAAGTCATACAGTCCGCCTTAAAAGGTGCTCGTCAATCTCTTAAGAATAGTGGTTGTAAGAAAAGAGTTGTCATTCCACGTGTGATACCCCTTCCGTCTAAAATTGGCGGAGTTCTTCCTTTCCTTATTCCACTGTTCGCAGGACTAAGTGCAACTGGTGCTTTAGCCGGAGGTGCTGCTGGAATAGCTAAAGCAGTAAATGATGCTAAAGCTGCGCAGAAAGATTATCAAGAAAGTAAGCGACATAATAAGACGATGGAAGCTATTGCTTTAGGTAAAGGTCTCTATCTGAAGCCATATAAACGTGGAATGGGATTATTTCTCAAACCGCATGTCGGACACGGTCTAATTAAAAGAAAAAAAAAACTTCAATTTAATTTTGCCGAGTCGTCCACTAACAAACTTTGATCTTATAAAATATGCACATATATTACAAATTCCACATTTTCTAGGTGTTTACATGAGAAATAGCCTTCCTCGTAATGGACCATGGAATAACGAATCTGCCATTGTTAATCTCGATGATTCGCAAAATAAAGGTACCCATTGGGTCAGTTATCGAAAGAGAGGATCTGACATCACGTACTTTGATAGCTTTGGTGACCTCAAACCTCCCCTAGATCTTATGAAATATTTCAATGTGAAAGAAGTGAAATACAACTATACAAGATATCAGAATTTTGACTCATTCATTTGCGGTCATCTTTGTCTTCGTTTCTTAACTGAAAATCTATAAAAAGAATTTGTAAGATAAAATTTGATCATTTTTGCTCAATCAGTCATGGAAGATAGTTTCACTTTGACTCTTTCAGGAAAATCTTCTGTCTTAGAAGCCCAATACTTTCCATCCATTGAACTACCAAAGCATAAAAATCATGTTTTAGGTTTAGTTGAACTTTTAACCTTTAATTCAATTCCAAATATTGACAATACAAATAATCAACTTCATTTAAAAGGAGAAATTATTACTATCCACATTGGTAGTTACGAGATAGATGATATAAATCAATTTTTATCTAATACATTGAAATCAAAAGGAATTGAATTTTCCTTGAAAGCTAACAATAATACATTTAAAAGTGAAATTAAGTGCAGTGTTTCGTTAGACCTTAAACCTCAAAATTCAATCGGTCGAGTGCTGGGTTTTACTCCTCGTACTCTCAAAGAAAATATAGAACATCGTTCTGATTTACCAGTGAAAATATTGAAAATCAATGCACTCAGAGTCGTGTGTAACATTACTGCAGGAGCTTTCATTAACAACCAAAAAGTTCATACTATTCATGAATTCTTTCCCAGTGTTCCTCCAGGATATAAAATCATAGAAATTCCATCACATGTTATATATCTACCACTTAGTGTTAAGTGCATAGATAATATACAAGTTCGAATTGTCGATCAGGACGGCAATCTAGTTAATTTTCGAGAAGAGGAAATCACTGTTAGACTTCATATCAAATCTATATAATGGGGAATGTTTATAATTCTAGCACACATATAAGTACTCCATCATGGCAATCGGCAATCAGTCGATTTAAGAGTTTGAAACCGTTAACACTGAAGAACATTCAGTTCCTACAAAGTCTAGGTCTAAAAGTTCGTGGAAAAAAATTAGCTGTATAATTTTCTGCAGCTTTCTGAAAAATGGGCGAAATACTAAAAATTCAATCAGGTGTCGCATTCGATGAGTCAATTGCTCATTACGAAATCCACGCACATCAACCATACACATCACTAAACTTTGATCATAATGATGAAATTCGCATTTCCATCCAACACCAAGATCTGTGTCTTCTACCATCACGTAGTTCTATCCATATCTATGGAAAATTACAAAACACTGCTGGAAATGCACCAACTAAATCTAGATTCGTCAACAATGGTATTTGTCACCTTTTTGATGAAATTCGCTACGAAATTAGTGGCGTTGAGATAGAAAAAAGTAAAAATGTTGGATTGAGTAGTGTCATGAAAGGATGGGCTTCATTCAATACCAACGAGACGCTCATGCTTGAAAATGCAGGCTGGATTGGCAATGAAGAAACAACGAAATCATTGATAGATAGGCATGGAAACTTTGACGTTTCTATTCCTCTAAGTATGATTTTGGGCTTCGCAGAAGATTACAGAAAAATTGTAATTAACATGAAACATGAACTCATTCTGGTAAGATCAAGATCTGACCTGAATGCCATAATCCAGGAAGGTAGTATAGTTGGTAATAATACTACATATGAAGAATATAACATAAGAATAACAAAAATAGAATGGTTAATGCCTTATGTCATTGCTTCTGATAAACAAAAAATCCAAATTTTAAATTTCATTGGCAAGGATAATCCCATCCCAATGTGTTCTCGTTCATGGGAACTATTTGAATATCCTGTTCTGCCAAGCGCCAATAAGCATGTGTGGACAGTCAAAACTTTCAATCAATTGGAGAAACCACGTTATGTGATTCTCGGCTTACAGACAAAGAAAAAATATCAAGCATCCGCAAACGCCAGTCGTTTTGATCATTGCAATATTACTAACGTGAGACTTTTTTTGAATTCTCAATATTATCCATACAATAATTTAAACCTTGACATATCGAATAATCAATATGCAATACTGTATGATATGTATGCAAATTTCCAAAAAACATACTATACAAGGGAACCTCAACCACTGCTTTCAAAGAAACAGTTTCTCGATAATGAACCTCTCACAGTGATTGATTGCTCACGACAAAATAAATCTCTAAAGAGCGCTCCTGTAGATGTACGTTTAGAATATGAGGCTAAAGAGAACTTTCCAGCCAATACTACAGCTTATTGCTTGATCTTGCACGATCGCATAGTTCAGTATAATCCCATCAGTGGAGATGTAAGAAAGGTTATTTAAATATTGCTTAATTCAAAGAAGAAGAAAAATGAAAAAAAATAAAAAAAGTAGTTGACTTTGCTATAGGCATCACGGCACATAAAGGCATTCTACTATACCTAAAGTCTACTCACCTGTCAAGTGTGACATGCACCTCCCCCTCTAGTAGAGATCCCAAAGTATACTCGCGTGTAAAGTGTGCTATGTCCCCCATGACCTAGTTGGGGGCATAGCACACTTTTTAAGGGGGGGAGGTGTGCCAGAATGCCTATGTGCTAGAATGCCTATAGCCTATCTACTATTGTGAATCAATATTTCTTTAAGGAATTTTAAATTACTATTTATAGAATCTTTGTTTAACAATTTGATTGCTCTGTCGATGATTCTTTTTATAGTAGCTATCTTGTTTCCGAATAAATGGCTTGAATTAAAATTTACTAACCTACCTGACCATATAGGTTTGCTGTCCCAATTTATTTGTATTCTGTTATTACTAATTTTAATAACATTGACGTCCAACAAAACCTTAATTTAACTGAAATAGTTGAAATTATAAATGATACAAACATTAAATTTAAGATCAAATAATGTTTCAAAGTTGTACACAAAATCAAATTAAAGCCAATGAATTTTATATTAACCTGAAATCTTACGACCAAATCAGACCATGCGGCCTTACGTTATATATTCTATTCTATCTTCGAACTGTGCATATATAGATACTGATTTTTGAAGTATAAAATCTCACATCATATATTATGGAAACTAAATAAATAAGTAGAAAAAAAATCCGTTCCTTTATAATAAACATTTTTTTACGTAAGGAGAAAGGTGTGACGTAATCTACTATATATATATATATATATATTGTGCTATAATATTCCGATGGTTTTTCGGCTGAAATAAACGCGAAGAGGGTTGTGTAATTTTTGTGGGTCCCGCTGACGGTTTGAAATTTATGAATGAAAAAACATTTTCTATTTAATCAAAAAAAACAAAAATTTTTTTACGTATAGAGTTATAAATATATATTATAAATATATATTTATAATTCCTCTGCTTTAGGATATCAATGTCCCGGACTTTGGAGTCAGCTGTCGAGAGGCATAGACATTAGGAGTCGGTAAGCTCAAAATTTTTTTTGAAATCTAAATTGTTGTTACCTTTTCTGATTTTTATATATGTCCAATGAAAGTTATAATTATTTGTAATATTAATTACCTTGAATATATATATATATATATATATATATTATATATATATTATATATAAATTAATTATCTTGAATCATCGATGTTTTTAGATTCTTCATTCTTCTGCTTTTTTTAATGATAATTCATTATTATTAAATAAAGTAGGTATGAACTTACCAGGCCCGTTCCCACAAAGATTGTGCTGGACATACTGGATCTTACGTGGACAAAATGATATGAAAAAATAAACTCGGCTATTTCTAAATGATCTCACAACTTTATAAAACTGCATTTCCGTTAAAACTCTTTGTTTTTAGAGGTTTAGATTTATTTATGTAAACTACATAAGCAATTATTTGTAGAGATGCATATAAAATGCACTTAGGTAATGGTTTTAATGATCCATTATTTTAAGAGGTTATTGCATTACATAATTTATTTTTTATTAATCTATTTCTGAAGATTTTAGAAAAATATTTTGTATAAATATTATTTAGGTATATGAAAATTAAATATATTATTATGTATGTACTTTTATCTTAATAAATTATTCAATTTAGAAAAATATTTTATATAAAGTTTTTATAAAGTAAATAAGAAGATGTATTGAAAATTCTTACTATGCTAAGAACATATCAAACTCGCCTAACTATTTTACTTTTCTTAAAAGTTGTTTTCTTTGCAGATTTCATTACATTTTAAAAAAATTATTATTTAATGAATTCAATACAAAATATTATTATGTATGTTTTTTTATCTCAATAAATTTCTGAATTTAGAAAAATATTATATATAACAAGATATTGTTTAATTATCAAAAATTAATTATTAATAAAAAACAGCACAATCTTTGTGGGAACGGGCCTGGTAAGTTTATACCTGCTTTTTTTAATAATAATGAATTATCATAAAAAATAGCAGAAGAATATTTATCTAAAAACATCGATGATTCAAGATAATTAACTCTTTTTTATACGTCTACGTGTAGACAAAATGATGTGAAAATAAACTCGGCTAATTATAAATGATCTCACAACTTTATAATTATTTTTTTTAGATTTATTTACGTAAACTATACAAGCTGTTATTTATAGGGATGCATTTAGGTATTTATTTTAATGATCCATTATTTTAAGAAGTTATTGTGTTACATAATTTATTTTTGATTAATTTATTTCGAAAGATTTTAAAAATATTTTGTATAAATAAATTTTCTATGCCGATACCATGCTGCTAATCCAATCAATTCAATCTAAAAATAAAAAAAATAAAAATAAAAATAAATAAAAATAAAATAAACATTAAAAATAAAAATTAAATTAAAAATTAAATTAAAATTATAATGACAGCCAGACTGTCCTTGTTTACATTCACCCCGGTAGACTAATCTGAAAATAAAATATTTGCTGAAAAAATTCTTTGTTAGTTAAGTGCAGTCTGACTGTCTCGAACATCTTTACCTAATTGAAGACTTGTCCAACGTTTCGAGCTCGCTACGGCTCTTCATGAGGGAGTAAACTGAACCTTATATTCTAATCTATATATACCCATTCTCACCACCAAATTTAGTAAATTAAATATAAATTCCCCCTTTACACAAATTGTCCAAAACCAATCAATTTAATAAGGAATGATAAACACTGTTCAACCTACCAGACTCTAACATTAAATTCACATTATTCCGATTCCTGGAAATGTGAATACTTTCAAGACTCTCCCGTTTATACTTATTATTAATACCATGTTGCAAAATATCCACATTCACAAAATCAAAATAATGTAAAAACTTAAAACAATGCTTTTTTAAACCGGGAGTAATATGTGAGCTACGTAGACTATATTTATGTTCATAAATTCTCTTTTTTAAACATCTACCTGTTTGTCCAATATAGTATTTATCACAATCCATGCAATTAATCTTGTAAACAACTCCTGATTTTAAGCATAAATCATCCTTATCTTTGCAATTATTAAACAATCTACTCAAATTATTGCTAGTTTTAAAGAAAATTTGAATGTTATATTTCCGAAAATTTCTTTTATATCTTTCAGACAATCCTCTAACATATGGCAAGACAATAATTTTGCCTCCGTTAACATCAATTCCTGCACTATGTCTATTTTCGGTATTATAAATGTCAAACAATCTCTCAACAATTAATCTGTTAATAAATAGAATTGGATAACCATTATTAATGAAAGTTTCTCTTACTATCTGTAAATGATTTTGTCTAAAATCTTTATGCGACAATTTTATTGCTCTGTCAATGACACCCTTTAAGGCTCCAATTTTTGTTGATGATATCTTTACAATTGTTCCGGAAGTTTTTGTGGATGAAATGGTGGATGTTTTTAATTCTGCACATGACAGAATGAAATTTATAAGGGAGATTGAGGTTAATAGTCAGTTAAGTTTTCTGGACATTAATGTCATTAGATGTAGTAATAATAAGGTGAAACATAATTGGTACAGAAAGCCTACTTGGTCAGGTAGGTTTTTAGATCTGAATTCACACAACCAATTCGGAAACAAAATTGAAGCATTAAAGGGTGTCATTGAAAGAGCAATAAAATTGTCACATAAAGATTTTAGACAAAATAATTTACAGATAGTAAGAAACTTTCATTAATAATGGTTATCCAATTCAATTTATTAATAGATTAATTGCTGAGAGATTGTTTGACATTTATAATACCGAAAATAGACATAGTGCAGGAATTGATGTTAACGGATGCAAAATTATTGTCTTGCCATATGTTAGAGGATTGTCTGAAAGAATTAAAAGAAATTTTCGGAAATATAACATTCAAATTTTCTTTGAAAATAGCAATAATTTGAGTCGATTGTTTAATAATTGCAAAGATAAGGATGATTTATGCTTAAAATCAGGAGTTGTTTACAAGATTAATTGCATGGATTGTGATAAATACTATATTGGACATACAGGTAGATATTTAAAAAAGAAAATTTATGAACATAAATATAGTCTATGTAGCTCACGTATTACTTCCGGTTTAAAAAAAGCATTGCTTAAAGTTTTTACATTATTTTGATTTTGTGAATGTGGATATTTTGCAACATGGTATTAATAATAAGTATAAACGGGAGAGTCTTGAAAGTATTCACATTTCCAGGAATCGAAATAACGTGAATTTAATGTTAGAGTCTGGTAGGTTGAACAGTGTTTATCATTCCTTATTAAATTGATTGGTTTTGGACGATTTGTGTAAAGGGGGAAATTATATTTAATTTACTAAATTTGGTGGTGGGGATGGGTATATATAGATTAGAATATAAGGTTTAGTTTAGTCCCTCATAAAGAGCCGTAGCGAGCTCGAAACGTTGGACATGTCTTTAATCAGGTAAAGATGTTCGAGACAGTCAGACTGCACTTAACTATCAAAGAATTTTTTCAGCAAATATTTTATTTTCAGATTAGTTTACGGGGGTGAATGTAAACAAAGACAGTCTCACTGTCATTATAATTTTAATTTAATTTTTAATTTAATTTTTATTTTAATGTTTATTTTATTTTTATTTATTTTTATTTTTATTTTTTTATATTTAGATTAAATTGTTCGGACTGTAAGATCAATAAAAGGGTATTTATTAGTTTGTATATGGACAGTCGACATAAGTAGAATTAAATTATTTTAATACATAATAATATATAATTAATTGAAAATTATAATGACAGTCAGACTGTCCTTGTTTAAAATCACCCCCTAGACTAATTTGAAATAAAAATAGATTAGCTGAAAAAATACTCTATTAGTGAATTGCTATCTGACTGTCCACACCACCCTTATCCAACAGAAGACTGAATGAGGCTGTCCAACGTTTCGAGCTCGCCGCGACTTATCATCAGGGACTAAACTTGTATATATTTTATATATCTATATATAATCGAAATATCTAAGACATTAAACATCCCTAACTAGTTTACTTTTGCTAAATATTGTTTATTTTACAGATTTCATTGTTTTTTTTTTAAATTAGTGTTTAATAAATTAAATGCAAAATATTATTATGTATGTATTTGTATCTTAATAAACTTCTGAATTTTATTTTATTTCTTTATTTTATATTTGAATTTACAAAAGTGTTGTTAATTTAGTATTTGTTAATGATTTTAGTTAGTTAATTTAAGGGCGAAATATGTTTCTCCCCGTTTATACTGTATATTTTTATATTTTTTTACATGTCAAATTGGTTTATATGTAAAAAAGAGACCATTTTCTTACACTTATGTTTCCACTCTCGGAGTAGTATATGTATAAAAAATACAAGGGCCACAAATTGATGCCTATTCCTTCCATTTCTCATAGAGCCCAGAGCTTTTCCGCCTATATTTTTGAGTTCCAATTCCAGGTTTTCTTTCGATTGGCTATTGAATATTGTTTAATAATTCAACACTAAATCGATTGACATAAATGGTTTTTATTGGTGCATATAGTTTTTTATAAGCTACATATATATATATATATATATATAATAATGTGATCAGTCGGTTTTGTGACATTCTGTATATTCGAAACTCTTACTACCTCTGTCACGATTCTGCGCTAATGACATAATAAGCCGGTAGAAGTCCCACGATGGATTTCCGATATTTAATATCCCTATATATCAATATATAAATTCAAACCTAACATTTTTTTATATACACTTATATTATATACTATACCAGTTCACATCACCTCCTTTATCATCCTAAATTTCTAATATTGGTTCTAAAAAATTCTAAAAAAGGTCAGTTTTTATAACCGCGATAGTAGCCTACGTATTATTTAGGCCGTCCCATCAACAGATCCCACGATTTTGTGTTTTTTTGTTTGTCAACAATTCCTCCTAGTTCCTCCTTTTACAGGCCCAAGAGCGCTAGCCGAAATCTGTGCATCCTGATTGATTTTTCGTCGTCAGTCACCATCCGCTTTAAAAAGGGGTCGAGTACGTTCCGTTTCAGAAGCACATCACAGGCGTTGATTCGTTCCAGAAAGATTTTTGTTGCGTCGAACCATGCGGCACCTAAACATCAAACTTTTTTTTGTATCCAGCCTTCTGCAGATGGTTTCAAATGGTTGGGTGAGTAACTCACATCACCTAGGGGATGTCACGAGATGCAACATGCCGGTCTATCTCGATAAATTCCATGATTTGATCGGCATTTGACGTCACAGGTCTTCCGCCGGCTGGCTTATCCATGGTGTCGTTTTGACCGGCTCTGAATCGTCGAAACCATTCCTCTGCGGTTCGAAGTACTAGCGTGTCCTCTCAAAACACCATTAATCTGACGGAACGTTTTTCTAGCAGATTTGCCTTTGACGAAGGAAAACTTTAAAATAGCACGAATTTCGGCGTTAGTGAACTCCATGTTTACACGTCTATAACTTCTGAACATAATATCCAAATTAATCATGCATAGCGTCATTGTGTACGTTATATGAAGACCTTTCAAATAATGTATAGTATTGCCAGATATGAGTTCTGTAGCGCTTTGTACATAACTGCAAAATTCATAAGACAAAAAGGCGTAAGGGAGATACTTGACAACATAATATTATGTATTAAATATTTATTTAACTTCATTCTCTTTATAATGTTTTGCAACCTACCTTAAAATTTTGATGACGGGCCCTGTGTGGAAGGAGATATGTATGTTAAGCGACAAACGTCCGTGTTCGTTTCGCCACTTCTCTTCTTGGTCTATGCCTCTGGCTCGTCCGCTCTCACTTCTCCTCCAACTCTTCACTCACCTCCCGTTGCCCAAATCTTTTCACCACCTCTCTCTCTTTAAGTACTTTCTCCATTTTTTCCGCTTTCTCTCTCTTGAAAAACCCTTTCCTCTTTTTACTTT
Organism: Sycobia sp. Sy_11; assembly: GCA_018907035.1. Lineage (NCBI taxonomy): Eukaryota > Metazoa > Arthropoda > Insecta > Hymenoptera > Epichrysomallidae > Sycobia > Sycobia sp. Sy_11. Next base: position 745,357 of record JACCIC010000239.1, on the reverse strand, counting down.
TTTTTTTCTCGGAGTCTGCTCCCTTCGAAGTCTCACTTCGGCGGTCGATAGTGGAGTGTGGCTGCCCGTTTCCGAGTTCGCCGGGGAAGGGACGGGACAGGGTGGGAGAGGTACGACGGCGGCCGACTTCGGTCAGGAAGCACCGGACGTGGCATTCGTAACGCGAATAATAATTTTGACAATAAGTACCTGTAACAAATCCGAATGCCGAGAAAGAAGAAGAAAATCTAAATGCAATAAGATAACAGCAAGTTTGCTGAATACGTTTATGCGTACACTCTTCTTTATGCAATACGTAACATATACACGACCGTACGTGATTATGTAGCTTAAAGAAGAAACCGCGGACAATTTCATTTTTAGCTTAAACTATGAATTATATATGTCAAAACAAAAAAAATAATTCGTATAATTGATCCTGATATACATAACTTTAAACAAACAATTTTTCCTTTCTATTTTGCTAAGAACAATATCAACTTATGTGACAATCTATTCGAACAACCCTATCATAATATAATTATACCATAGCCATATAAAATCTTGGTAGCACTTTATGACGAAGAACTAGTTAGATTTCAATCCGGGAGCTGTTAACTTTATAAACAAGATGTAACAAGAAATATTATAGTAGAACTATGTGCAATACCGTAGAACCTGCAAATTGTAATTTTTGGCAACAATTTTTTTTAACAACGTCGCTCTATTTATGCTTCCAAATATGGATGCTAATCAGCGACGAATTTATTGTGGCAATAATATAAAATTAAAACTGTTTACGTAATTCTAATTAAACAAATAAATGACATCGCTATGTCGTATTTAATTTCATTACAATTTATGATTGTTTGCAACAGGAGCAGCCAACCCAATTAACATAAATTCAAGAAGATAAAAGAAAATTAATTTAATTGTGCTCATGTCGACTGTATTTGTATAGATAGCTTTGGAATAAACATACTTGATTTTTATGTAGTAAATTTAGTCAATTTAATTGTACTGTAACACTAATAGAATTTTTTTTTATTAATGTAAGAAAAAAGTTTCTTTATTCTAATTTTTTTTTGTTTTTATCATCGAAATATAATAACAATAACATTAATAATGTTTTAGTTAATAATAATGTAAATAATATAAAAACAATAATTATAATCAAAATAATGTAAATTTAATTAATATAAGATGAAAAAAATTCTTTCTTCATTGATTTTCTTTCTGATTTGATTAGCCTTTGGAGAAACAATATGGCTATCACGAATTGATATAAAAATTAGAATGAAACATTAATATACTAAATGATAGTTTTCCTACGTCTCGCTATAACCATGATAGGTACTCTCAAATATCCTAAGTTTTATATAATCTAATAATGAGTTTATACTTGACTCTTCAAGAACCTTTTGAACTATGTAAATATAAACCAAATTCTCAAATTAATTAAAATTTTTTTGTTTTTGTTTTTTGTACGGCATTTCCTCAAGCAGCTTATAATCTTATACATTAAAATATTTTACGTACAATCTTACATACTGGAACATTTTACATACAGCATTTATGTAATGTTTATAGAAGAATGTACTATTTACTAGTGTATTATTGAACCTAAATAATTTGCTATTATTTTGATGTAAACAACCTATACAGTCATCTTTATTTATCTACATCATCTTCGTTAATCACTAACTGGAGGATTGGCTGATAGTTGTACTGACATTCTACGAGGTCTCATAACTATAACATTTTGAGCGGCTTCAGCTTTACTGGATCAATGTTGTTGTTTAAACTACTTTGTTTCATCTATTTCTTAACGATATGTCATCAATATCTGGGATCCAAATTCCAGCTTTATCCGAATTTCCTATTTCAATATTTTTATTGCATAATGAAATCAAGATATTTTTCTTTGTCGCTCTCTCGCTTTATATCTTCAGGATTTTGTCCGAGTATAATATCGTTGTGTATAGGAAACGGAGTGACTGTGGAAAATCAGGGTATAAGTTTTCTATTTTGAACGAGTTTTACTTCTCAGGAAAGCATGGGAAAGGGTCCGAGTAGAGATAAACGCTTGTGCAGCGGAGGTGGGCCCAAATCAATTAGTATGATCCGCTTACCGTGTATCGCCATGAATGTCTATCCCTATAGAAAACACGTGCCCCCTATACTGGATAATGAAATCTAGATATTTTTCTTTGCCAGTCCCGCACTATGGATCCTTTCCATTTCGGTCAAGTATATAAAATCGTTGCGTATGGGAAAGGGAGTGACTATGGACGATCAGCATAATGACGTTGTATTTTCAAAAAGTAAAAACGAGTTGTATTGGAGGCGAACACATGCGCCTCTTGATATACTGACCGAAATTGACGCTTCAATTAGTATAATTCGCTTACCTTTGACCTCATAGGTGTGAGCGGGTAAGGGAAAGGAGGGATAATGGAGTTCCTTCACCAATGAGGACAAGTTTCTTGTGTCAAAAAAATAGAAAGGATGAGCTAAGACGCATTTTCTAAACGAAATTTAGAATCTGTAGACGGTTCTTTTTTTTGACCAATAGGAAAGTTTTCTAGTGCACGGTAGTGGAAAGACCAGCGATAGAAAACGATATAAAAGGTGAACGACAGTGAGTTTTTGCATCATAGTCTACTTTCAGATTTCAAATTTGAAAAGTTTTAACTTGAAATATGAAAGTAGCACTGAGTGCCAACGGCAACGCCAACGCCAATGAACCTACAAGTATTATAAATCTATGGACTTGTTCGGGGAGGAGGAAAACGAGGAAGAGGAGACGCACAGCCTTTCTCTCAAGGGCTGTAACGCCGACGATCGAGAGACTTCGATCACCATCTCCGCAGAAGGAGCGGAGCAAACCAGCTTCTGCTGCGGATGGGTGTCCCTGTATATGAGGGTACAGGAAATGTCCGAAAAATTGGGCATGCTGCAAAGTATGCAGAAATGTTTGAGACCATCGAATCAGGTAATTTACTTAATAATATGTAATTACATTATAGTATATAATATTGATAATGCATATATAATATATAATATAATAATACTGATAATACATATAATGATACTAATAATACTTTTATTTTTTCTTTTGTTACAGGAATGAAGAAACATCGTCCAACTTATTGTCACCGCAGCCCATCCGTCGAAAGCATGGGCCAGCGCAGTAGCTCAAGTATAGAGGAAATAGATATTCAAGTAGAACTTCCGCGCATGACATCCGATGTGCGTTTGAAAAACAATATGTAAATGTATAAAAAACAACAAAATGTATAAAAATAATTAAATATAAAAAAGGTATAAAATATAATATAAGTACATGAAAAAAAAAGTAAAATTAAATAAAATAAGATGCCTCGTCTATTATTTATCCTTATAATTTGTTAATGAATTATTTTTGGTTGTTCTTTGATTGTTTAATATATATTATCTCATATATATATATATATATATATATATACATATATATATATATATATATATATAAACTAATATTATAATATCTAATATTAATCTAGTTTTCTAAAAATCTACAATATTTTCTTAAATTATTTAGATTATGAACATATCATTTCAAATAAAGAAGTGTATGTATAAGAATAAATGCATATAAAAATAAATGGTTGAATTAGACAATCGAACTGGAGAACCATAACAGAGGACCTTTCTTAAATTTAAAATTTCTTTTTTTTAAGGTAGGAATAAAATGGAATAAAATACTTTTTTTTATTAATATAATTTTATTTTTTTGAAGATTACATTAAAATACATTTTGTTCAACCAGTTTCGTCCCGTCCGTACTTCTCACTTAAATAATGTTCTATCCATGTGCGCATAATCATTGTATTATGGATTGCACACGTTGGCAATTGCCTTCTGCATGACGTATGGTTCCCACAAAGCACGTATTGCTCTTCACTCTGTAGCGAGTGCAGCGATGGACACTGTAGCTCCTCTACATCAGCTATATTTCTGAAATTAGAGAAAAAAATTATGAAAATTATGAAAATTATGAAACAAGTATTAAAGTATGAAAAAGTATGAAAAAGTATGAAAAAGTATGAAAAAAGTATGGTAAAAGTATGGAAAAATTATGAAAACTTACATATTTCGTAGATGGTTTGATAACTATTCCTTTTTCTCTCGACCCTTCACGTATATTTTCTGCATTCCAGCATAACAAATCTCCAATATGCTTTACAGACTATAATAAGGGGTGTTACCATATTCCCAATCAATGGGAATTCCGTTCGAGCCAGTCTACTGGTTTTTTTCAGCCCATGTTCATTGATGCCATGGAAATGGTGGTTGAAAGAGGTACGAAGGCACCTCCTTCCAAACTGGGAAAACTGAGTTCTATTAAAATAAAAATTTGCGGTCCTTTTGTCTGAAATCGTTGCATTTCGCAGAAGAACACTTTATTTTCCGAACATTGTAGAATAGTTTTTCTAAACATTACTTCATATTCTCACACTCTAGCCATTTTCAGATTTATATATACTAATTTTTATAGGCAGAAGTGATGATTAGGAATGATAGTTTTATGCTTATGCCTTCATTTTTATGAGATATCTGCCCTCCTGAAATGACTGCTCTACTGCACTGGGTTGATTCAAAAAAATAAAAAATAGATTCGATTGAATGGATGAAGATTGAGTTTTCGTTACAAGTTTAATCCATCTCCTCCATTCACAGAGAAAGTCACTTACGATTGAGTGCAGGAAAAGGAAAAGGGCGTAACAGTAAAATTCAGATGGTTGTAAAACGATACACACCTCCTTCCTCCGTAGGATCTCACGTTTATGATTGGATGTTCAAGGAGAAAGGAGATGATCTACATGAATGTACTAGAAGGTTGATATTTGATTGTCTCTAGTCTGATAATACATATTTCTTCTCATTCTAACACGTTATTGAAGTTTTCTATATGACTGATATTCTCCTTCCACTTCTGCTTCTCCTTGTCCATATTTTCATTTCCTTTAAAAGCAAGACAATATCTTCGAGGAACACAGTTTCTATACCTCAATAAAAAAGTTTAGTTTCATCTTCCTTATTTTTTCTTCTGTGTTCAATACGAGTGTGCTGTATTGTATCAGTGTTTTATTTTTGTGTGTTACTTTTATCAGCCAGTAAATAAGCATTATTAACTGAAGTTTGAAAATATTTTATTAGTTAAAGTAAGATGGCTTTTCTTTCGTCTATTGAATTTCAAGTGAAAAAACTTCGTGACATTTATGAGCGTGTCAGTGAATTAAGCATACACGAACTCGAGAATTATTTATCAATAATTGATATAATAAAGCTGAGGGAAGCTGAGCTGCTCTCGAGCAGAAAATCAAAAATGTTTAACATGTCTGATTCATCTTTCATGTTTACACGCAAGATTTCGTTACCATCTTGATAGTGGAAGGTAGTCTAATCTCTAACGAATCAGCTAAAGTAGAATGGTGAGATATAAAATCTGCTTTTAAAAATCGAATAAGAACAGGCGTTGTTTTTAACTCTTAGAACATCTGGACATTCTGAGTTTCTTAGTCGACGCACAGAAGCTCTTTGAAGTTAAATTTAGAGCTTACTTACAAGAATATACAGCAATAAAACTAAATTCTGATTTTATATCAGAGTTTTCCATGCAGAAAAATGGAGAAGAAACAACATACATGAAATATTTCACAACTATGAGTTCTACAGAATTCATGTCTACCGATTTAGAAAAATGGTATGAGGAACATATCAAGGAACCACTCCTTACACATCTAGAAGAATTTCAGAATAATGATTCCGGTTGAACACTAAACAGTATTATTAGTTTGTCCATAAACATGAAAAAATTTTCACCTTACAAGATCATACGTTCATCTCCGTTCATAACAAAAAGAGTATGTATCAATGTTCATAATTTTGATAATCAATGTTTCAAATATGCAATTCTTTCAGCATTACATCCAAATGAAAAAAATTCTCGAAGAGTTCATAATTATGACAAATATGCAAACGACTTGAACTTTGGTGATATAGAATTTTCTGTGAAACTAAAATATGTTTCTTAATTTGAAAAATTGAATAATATTTCAGTAAATGTTTATAGATTTAGGAAGTACAGATCGAAATATAAAGTATCACCTTGTCATATTTCATTAAATAAGAAAGAGAAATATGCAAGTCTTCTCCTAATTCTAGATTTCTACATTAACGAGTACGAAGAAAAGAATACTCCTGTCGATAATGGAAGTGTACCTAAATTCTATTATGTTTTAATTAAAAGTCTATCCAGACTTTTAGGATAGCAAGTGAGTAAAACTCATAAAAAATTATACCACTGTGAACGATGCTTACAATATTTTTATAGTGAGGAAGAGCTACAAAATCATGAAAATCTTTGTAAAAATATTAACGATTGTAGAATCAATTTACCAAACTCATCAAATAACATTTTGAAATTTGAAGATTATAGTAAAAGTGAAAAAGTACCTTTTGTAATTTATGCAGTTTTTGAATGTTTATTAAAACCTACAGAAAACAAGAATGCTTTTCAAGTACATGAAGCGTACAGAATAGGTTTCTATTTAAAATATAGCTTTGACGACAAATTATCCGCTTACAAAGCATATAGACAGAAAAGTCCAGATGACGAGATGCCTGATTGATTATCTCTATAAAAATCCAAAACCAATGGAACTCCCAGATTTTGAAGAATTAATTTTTTAATGGTCGAACGATTGTCATATATGTCGCAAACCATTTCTAGACGGGCAACAGGCAGTACGAGATCATTATCATCTTATAGGTAGGTATGTCTTTTTTTTTTTTAATAAACAAAAATTAATTTTTTTTATTTAATTTTTTTTAATGCTGCTCATAATTCATGCAATTTGAACTATAAAGGCTCAAAATTTACTCCCGTAATTTTTTATAACCTCAATTATGACACACATTTCATTTTAAAAGAACTTGGAACTTCTACACTAATGAATAGACGAATTACTCTAATGCCTCATAACAAGGAAAAATACATTTCATTTACAAAGTATATGGATGACTGTGATGTAAATTTTAGATTTATAGATTCTTGGCGATTTTTACCATCATACTTAGAGAAACTTGCGGCTTATCTAGATAATGTATCATACCAAGAGCAATACAGGAATTTCAATTAGAAGGATTCTGAAATGAAAACATTCATCTTCTTAGACCTAAAGGAATATTTCCCTACGATTTTGTAGATGAACTCGATAAATTATTAACTACAAAACCGACTTCGAAAAAAACGTGTTTGCACTATACTGTCGAACGTCCAACCACGTGTAAATATCGTCAATGCGCATCGTATTGTACGCTTTAACCATATTTATAATAGCTAAGGCCCAGGTTTCGTTCATGGAGTAAGGCGGATCTATCCGAAGTCCGGGTATTGCCCCTGCCCCTGACACTTTTTCGGTGGCACTTGGGCTATGAGAGAGCTAAGGGCGAAAAATAGCGGATATTCTCTGTCGATCAGCGGCGCGTTGTAGTTTTTCTAGACAATTGTCGCGTGCAGAAGACTTAGATTTTATTATTGTAATTTTTGTTAACGATTTCGATATATTAATACTATTTATTAGTTTATTGTGCGATGTCGATTGAGATTGTAGCGTGTGTTACCTTTGTGTGTCATCATTGTGACGTATCTACGGGACAGATTACCAGGCTCTGGGGAAATTTCGTGTAGCGAATCTCCGAGGACGTTCCTGTGCGGAGAACCCGTTCCTGTGATGTCCGGGCCGCGACATGGAGTAGGAGGTACTTTGCGGAACTTTCCTCCCCTTTTCGACCTCGCTTGCCTATGAGTACTACTCGGAGCAACATTTCATTGCGGTGGAGATCTGCATATTGTAATGTATTGTTTCCTAACACAAGTGCGATCTATGTATTTTATAAGTCGGCCGACATGTATCGAGATATTGTGTGTTAGCTTAACGTATATGTGTACCTTTTTATTTTGACTTTTCGGTACAGATTAGGCATTTTCATCCACTCACTGAGTGGAGGTTTTTTATGCCTCGCGGTTTTAAGTTAAGACTATTTTAATTTTAACACCATCTTTGAAGTTATTACTTCCCTCATCGAATACGTATTCCTTTTCAAACTCCAATTTTTGCTTTAGATATTACGTGAACAAAACGTATATGGATTATACGTATAATATATATATATTATAATATATATATATCCTATTTCACGCAGTTCTTTAATAATTGAATGGATTTTATTGATATGATTGTTATCTCCAGCTGATTGTTCAGCAATTAGTAATCTTAGTCTCTCAACAAGCTCAAATGTAACATTACTGCAGGAGCTTTCATTAACAACCAAAAGGTTCATACTATTCACGAATTCATTTCAAGTGTTCCTCCAGGATATAAAATCATAGAAATGATTCCATCACAGTTTATATATCAACCACTTAGTGTTAAGTGCATAGATAATAAACAAGTTCGAATTGTTGATCAGGACAGCAATCTAGTTAATTTTCGAGAAGAGAAAATCACTGTTAGACTGCATATCAAATCTATATAATGGGGATTGTTTAGAATTCTAGCAACTATATAGGTACTCCATCATGGCAATCGATAATCAGTTGATTGAAGAGTTTGAAACCGTTAACACTGAAGAACATTCAGTTCCTCCAAAGTCTTGGTCTAAAAGTTCGTGGAAAAAAATTATCTGTATAATTTTTTGCTGCTTTCTGAAAGATAGACGAAATACTAAAATTTCAATCAGATGTCGTATTCGATGAGTCAATTGCTCATTATGTAATTCGCGCACATCACCCATGCACATCACTAAACTTTGATCATAATGATGAAATTCGCATTTCCATCCGACACCAAGATCTGTGCCTTCTACCATCACGTAGTTCTATCTATGGAAAATTCCAAAAAACTGATGGAAATGCAGCATCTAAATCTAGATTTGTCAACAATGGTATTTGTCATTTTTTTTTATGAAATTCGCTACAAAAGTAATGGTGTTGAGATAGACAAAAGTAAAAATGTTGGATTTTGTAGTGTCATGAAAGGATGGGCTTCATTCAATACCAACGAGACGCTCATGCTTGAAAATGCAGGCTGGGTGGGCAATGAGAACATTGATAGATAGGCATAGAAACTTTGACGTTTCTGTTGCTCTAAGTAAACTTGGGCTTCGCAGAAGATTACAGAAAAAAGTAATTAATACGAAGCATGAACTTATTCTGGTAAACTCAAGATTAGACTTGAATGCTATAATCCAGGAAGGTATTACAGTAAGTAATAATATTACGTATGAAGAATATAACATAAAAACAACAAAGATAGAATGGTTAATGCTTTACGTCATTGCTTCTGATAAACAGAAAATCCAACCTTTAAATTTCATCGGAAAAAATAATCCTGTCTCAATGTGTTATCGTTTATGGGAACTATTTGAATATCTTGTTCTATCAAGCGCCAATAAGCATTTGTGGATAGTGAAAACTTCCAATCAATTGGAGAAACCACGTTATGTGATTCTCGGCTTATAGACAAAGAAAAAATCTTAAGCAAGCGCAAACGCCAGTCGTTTTCATCATTGCAATATTAGTAACGTGAAACTTTTTTTGAATTCGCAATATTATCCATATAATAATCTACACCTTGGCATACCTAATAATCAATACGCAGTACTGTATGACCTGTATGTAAATTTCCAAAAAATATGCTATACAAGGGATCCTCAACCACTGCTTGCAAAGAGAGAGTTTCTCGAGAATGAACCTCTCATAGTTATTCATTGCTCACGACAAAATGAGTCTCTAAAGAGCGCTCCTATAGATGTACGTTTAGAATTTGAGGCTAAAGAGAATTTTCAGCCAATACTACAGCTTATTGCTTGATCTTGCACAATCGCATAGTTCAGTATAATTCCATCAGTGGAGATGTGAGAAAGGTTATTTAAATAGATTATTAAAAATAGAAAAAAGTAGATGACTTTGCTATAGGCATCATAGCACATAAAGGAGAATGAATATCCCCTATTCTCCAGACTTTGCTCAAAACACAACGAGAAAGTCTATAGACATTCTACTGCACCTCAAGTCTACGCACATCTAAAGTATGCTACGTCCCGAGCATGACCTAATTGGCGGCTCACCACACTTTTTAAGGGGGGAGGTGTGCTATAATACCTATGTGCTAGAATGCCTATAGGCTATCTACTAAAAAGCCTATCTACTGGCAAAGGTAAGCTTAGTGCTAAAATAATAGATAAATTGACGGTTTATTATCACTACAGCTCCACCGACGAAAACAGACAGCACAACAAATGCCCGAGTGGCGTAGACTCTTGGTGCGAATGGCAGAAAGCTGCAGCTTCAGATGCCCTAAACTCTTTTAAACACAGCTGTACAACACTTCCTACTGAAGTTCTTAGAGCTATTAGACCCATTAATGAGGACTTGAGTAAAGACGAACTCTTGCAGCGATGTCTTGGAGGTTTCACGCAAAATAATAATGAGAGTCTCAATCAGCTAATCTGGAAAATCTCTCCAAAGTCAGTGAGTGGCACCTCTATAATTGTTGAAATTGCAGCTAATGTAGCTGCATGTACTTTCAATGAAGGGTATTTTGTCCTATTAGTCATTATGAAAAAGATGCAAATCAGAACAGGGTCAAGTTGACGAGTTGCAAATAAATAGAGCAGAGGAACAAGTGTCACAGGACAATAAAGCAGGAAGAGTTTTACGTAGACAAATACAAAAAGATGCTTTAGATCATGTAGATGAAAGCGGTTTGCTATATGGACCTGGTATTGATGATTCTATATAAACCTGAAAGAATTATAAAGTTTTATTATGAATTTTTTAGATTACAAAACTTTTAAGCCGTTTCCTGAAAAATGCCATGTTTGAAGTCGGTGTACCTTCTCACACAAAATGTACTGAACTAATCGGTTTGAAATTTTGTACAGTACATCTTTACATAATTCGTCAGGAACGCTGTTGAGTTATTCGGTTATTTTTATTAATTCTTAATTTTACAGTAACAAGTTACCTTTGAAGAATGCACTTTGGTTTTTGCGATTCCGATGAATATGTGGTGCGTAATCTTGTACACCGCAAAACAACTTTTTCTGGAGGAGCCTCCGGAGATTCACTGTCATTCGCTTAATTTTCAAAATTGTTCAATGAAAATTTAGAAAAATATTGTTCAAATGATGCGCAAATTGACTGGGTAATCCGACTTTATCTGTGTCGCGAAAAAAAATTCTTAAAAACATCCCTCTTTTATACCGAATTAACCTAACCCCCCCCCCCTTAACGTTCCATGATTGAAGAATTAGTGAATGTGATGAAAACATACGTGCGAAGGGCACTGAAATCATAAATTAATATTTTCAACAGTATAATGTGCTTGAATATGATATTACCACTTGCTTTTTCAAATCGAAGTCATATTATTAATGTTCCAAAACAATGGATTATTGCTAAGCACAAAATTAACGCATTTTCCTCAAATAATTCCCTCTGTATTATTACTTAAGTTTTCAATGTATTTTTGACAACTTCATTTTTTATCTATACATACATCACATATATTATCACTGTCTGTTACAAAAATTTAGAATTTCTATTTTTAAAATAATTTTTGCTGTTTTCGGCTTTTGTTTAATTTTTTTTGTAATCACAATCATTTTGGTCGTCTAAGAAAAAATGTACAAAATGGTCTTTTTCAATATGTAAAGGTTATTCACATTTTATTTATTTATTTTCTACTATAAAAAGTTTTTTTCTGACATATTCCTTATGAAATATAATCTGGTTTAACCGCCGTGAAAATAAGTCGATTTTTTCGATATATACATCAATATATATATATATATATATATATATATATATATATATATATATATATATATATATATATCCATAATAAAACTCACAAGAAGAAGGAAACTGCAAAAGTTATTTTAAAAACAAAAGGAAATACATTTTTTTTAAATTCTAAATTTGTTGTTAAAGATGGTGACAATGTAAGTGACGTGTCTGCAGATAACAAAAATGTCAGAAAGATGAAGTGAATTCAATATAAAGGTGATACGTAAGAGGAAACTAGTGATATTATATAATAGAAAGTGGCTGCGTGCAGAATATATTAAATGGAAATATTGCTACAAGATTGAGGGAACAGTACGCTGAAAAATATGGCACGGCAATGTTGTATCATATTGCAATCATCATCATCAATGTGATATATGTAAGTGCAATAGTTCGACGGTATTTCAGCAATATTGGCAATATTCATACAATATGTGAATACACTTACGCTATTTCATGATATTTTTGAACCTTTTATTTAGTCAATTACTGATTGAAGATACTAGTATTTTTAAAAGCAGCAGCTATTTCATAATATGTTGTATTTACGATTAACAGAATTTTCGCTAAACACTTGGTGAAACATGTTTGAATATTATATAAAATATTGTAGTATATATTAAATTTCTTTACTTTCATACAAATTATGTTTTGGCTATGTCCTAATAACATCTACTCTTTTGGTACATACTTTTCAGCATAGTCAGATACTGGTACATATGGACGATTTAATATTTTTTAAAATTATTAATCTTTTACATAATAATAGGATATTCTAAGTGATTTTTAAAATTATACTGTCATTTAACAGATAAACTTAAGTCGCTGTTTGATTATTTAAACTGTTGAAAACATATATAATAAGATCATACGATCCTTAGACAGTCATTTATCCATACGCTTGCCTTCAAACATTAGTTTATCGACTCCAATTACCTATTTTTAAAATAAATTTATTCACAGTCTTATATTTAGAAGTAAATATAGAATACTATAATTGATTAAAATGTTTTAAAGTTAAAGTTAAAATGTTTTTTTCAAAAGTAAGTTAATATATTTTTTTAGACATTTACTTATGAACAAACACTCTAAAAGAAATATTAGAAAACAATTCTGAAACAATGTGTAAAATTCAGTTGCAAACAGATATTAATTGGGTGAAACTTCTAGTTCGCTTCCTAAATCAGCTTATTCATGATTACGAACCATGTATGACAGATTTAGTGTGTAAAGTAGAAATGTAAGTCAATTGAGTAATTCGTTTGTACAGTTATATAGACTTCACATAATAATAATTATACAATCTATTCAATAATAGTTGAATCAAAGTTATTTTGCAAATTACATTTAGAATTCAATGTCATGCTTCAAAAAAATTATTGCAACTATGGTAAGGCACGTGTAATAAACAAATAAGGTCTTGTAAATGAAAAATATAATCACTATACCCGTAATTGATCAATGTTCAATTGATGTACAGTACATTAATTTATAAATTACCTTTTTGTTCTCTTTTTTAAATGCAAGGATCAAATAGTTTTACTTATAAAGGAACTTACAAAAATAAAACTTATGTACGTTACATTTCCATAATTAAAACACACAGAAACTAGAACGAGGATGACACGATAGAAAATGAAAAGAACTGTGCGCTGAATATCCGCGCATCCGACACTTGACGCTTTTCTTGCATTATTTGCTGACGCTGCACAGCTGGCGAAGTCAAAGGTACAGAAATAGAAAGCGAGAGAGAGAGAGAGAGAGAGAGAGAAAGAAACAAAAGGAACATTAATGCATTAATAATAATATGATTCAATCACTTTATTCTATGTACATTTTTTTTACTTTATTTCTTTGGTTTGTCCCTGTCACGTGTGGCTCTTCCCCTCCTCTCTCTTTCTCTCCCTCTTTCTTGCTTTCTCACTCTCTCTCTCTCCCTCTCGGTCTTTCTCTATTCCTTATCATCTTTTTCTCTTTCTGCGACTTGTTTTACCCCTACATAAATATAGTGTCTTGTTAAGTAAGGGCTACATTCGACTCGAATTGTATTCTAATGATTTATATAATTATTATCTTTTCTTTGTTTTCTATTAATGCTTTTATACTTATTGTATAAATATAATAATGTTTCTGCTATTACATTTTTATAATAATAAACAATAAAATTGGTAGACAATGATTTTGAGTCAGTACCATGCTTCTTTTAAAAGTCGAGGGTATATATTATATTCATTTTCTTTGTTACTTATTTTTATCGTTTAAAAACTTAAATTAATTGCATCATATGATTATTAACTTCACTTTTCATTTACTCTCATATATATTAATTTTAATGGTCTTAAAAGAATTATTGCATAATGTGCATGAGAATAGATAATTGAAAATAATTAAAAAGTTATTCATTACAATTGAAGTTTAAGGATATTTCATTTGTTTCTTATGTATGTCATATTGCATATACTCTAAGCACATCCAAAATAAATTGTGAAGAATCTTATAAATTATAGACATTATCAAGTTTATTAACTAATTCATGTCTTTTTTACTGGAATAGAATTTTTCTAGGATCCATTTTTATTACGATACGATCAAAACTGCCATCTTAACAAAATTATCAAATAGTTTCAGATTTACAATCTATTAGTAAATTTACTTAAAATAATTAATTTAGACTTTTATTTTATAATTTAAGCAAATATATTCTATTTTAGAATTCAATTAAGATAGAATTAAAACTGCACCACTGAACCAGATTGACATAATCTGCTAGATTGAAATCATTTGAACGGATTAACTATTGACAATAGGATTTAATAGTTAAACCAGATTTATTATAGTCCACAATTTTTTCTAATACAATTACTATAGAAACTACCATATTAAATAGGAATAAATCATTGGAGAGAATTGTTCGATTGAAACCAGTAGGCCTGATTAAGTAAACTATTCAACCAAAAATCATATCATTTGTGTTTTAATTGCTTTTAATTGTGCATGTTCAGCAAGTAAGACACGAAGTCGCTTTAGGAAAGGTTTCATATTCTTTCAGTAGGATACAAATTTTTAAAAAAGAATTTAAAAAAAAGCTACGTCTCCCGAAACCTAGAGCAACACGGTTTATAATGGGTTGAAGCGTTTAAACAGATTGACACATTTATCATGTATGCATATACATATTTTATATTTTCCAATCTTTGAATATATTTATTGACTCTAGAATCCCTTGATTTTTTCCTTTTTATGTCAAAGCGCGAGCTCATATTTGTTACTGCAACACATGGACTACCACAAATACATAAATGAAACCGATTCAAAATTCTTTTTATGCAGATAGACTTATTCGTTTAATAAAAGAAGAGAATTCTAGAATCGCAAACAGCCTAATGGGAGTATATTATTGAAGCAAATGAATTACTCAGATCGAGACAGCAACATAAAATTTTATTAAACATTTTCTTTGTAATAATATTATAAGAACTACTTTCTTGAATGCTCGCGAATCTAATAACGCCAATCTAATAAGTCTATAATAGATAGAGAAATAATAATAAAAAAGGAGACAAGAAAATGTTGGAAATTTTTAATTGCATTTATTCACTTACTTGTTTTCTTAGATAGATTTTCCGAGTAGTAACTTTGAAAAGATAGATTTAGAGAGAGAAAGATAAATAAAGATATTTGTTTCTAATTACCGATGCAGTTTGTGTGTGACTGTTTGTATCAACAAATCCGAATTTCTGTAAGCCTAAACCGGCTGATGACTTTACAACTAATTTTTATCATTTAGTAACCAATATAATGCCCATTGATTCTAGTTCTCTCTTCTCTCCAGAGATGGTACCTCAGGTCTCAAGATTGCATAGATAATAGATTTGTTATATTTTATTTAATCTTTATATTAGTGCCTATAAGAATCAATGTTTTTGTGACATATAACGTAACTTGTGCAGGCGTTTCTAATATTATATATGTTTAATAAATTCTGGCTTTTTATAATTAATAAATGTTAGAAATTTACAATAAACTAATAATATATTTAAGAGTTATTATAATCATTATAGTTAGCAATAATAATCTTCTTTCAGTAAGATTTAATAAATTATATGAATTTAAATATAATACCATGTAATTAAAATAGTAAAACATATCATTATGGTAGTCTCATATATAATAATATTTTTTGAATGCTTGGAAAATAATGTATTTTAATATTAGTACAATAAAATTAATCTCTTTCTTAACAATTCTATTAACATTTAGTAGCATAAATAATACAATTTTAATATCTTTTAATTTTGTTGCAGGAGTGATACAAATATTCAACATTATATATATTAAATGATAATTTTAACAGAAAATGATAATAATAGCAATAACTAAAATAAAACTTTTTTCAACTTTTTCTGTTTTCCTCAATTCCAGAAAATTCTAAGTTAAGCGTTCCTTTTTGATGATTTTATTTTTCGTTTTATATATACATTTTCATATAAACGTATAAAACATATATTCGTCATCGTATATATTATCCCACGTTGAAGAAAATTGTCATCCCGCGAATTTCCCATAGCCTGGCTTCACCGGAAGTTACATTGTGAAATTTTCGTAATTACAAATTAGAAGCGGCAAATTATGATTTCGACACCATTTGAGAGATTTACTTGCCACTTTATAACAAGATTAAGGTGATGTAAATAAGATGTATCGTTAATAGAAATTTCGAATATCTACCTACATATTTACGTGAATGAGCGTTAAAGTTTATGTAAATATTCACGGAACTGATTGAAAATCTAAATAGATATAATGTCCTACATGAAAAGGCACTGTAGCCCGATAAAGGTAAGTACGCCATACTAATATATATATATATATATATATATATATATATATATATATATATATATATATATATATATATATCAGCGTCCCTCGTCTCAGCTTCACTCAAGACAATAATTTAACCGATTTATTCAACAGTTGAATAATACGACTATCTAATTATCGATCGCCAATTTCGTATGAAAAGGTGCTATCTGAAGGTCGGCATCGAAAAAATACTATTACATAGACATAGACATGTTTTTTTACTTCAATTTCAGTTGGTAACATCAACTCAATTTTCGCGGTTTTTCATTTAAAATATGAAAATATATATCTTACATATGCATCTATGACGAAATATTGTACTTTGGTGTTTGGACGATAGAATAAGATGTCGAGGTATAACGGGAGAATTTCTCCGTGGAGTTTTGTGTTCGCCGATTAAAATACCTTTTGGGATGACTTTTTTCGTGTTTCAAAAACCTACGATATTTCCCAGTAGAAGCCGTATGTAAGACAAAGATATATCCAAATTCTGGTAACCATGATATTTAAGAAACTCTGCATCATATTATTAGATTTTTGGACACATCCATTTTTTATTGAGTGGTCAAACTGTCGTAGAAAGATTATATCGATCTAAACTTATTTGTCTGAAGTGCGAAGTATAAGAAAAATGACCAGAATATCAGACCAGGCACGAGCTTCCGATGGACGATATGTTGAACAAAGGATATGTAATGTTTTCATAGTAAAACTTACTTGTACACCCAATAACTAATAATATTTTTATTATTTTCATAATTTATTTTTATTATTTTGATAAACATTTTTTTTTTAGAAAACTTTTAGGAAAAATTTTGTTATAATTGGAAAATGTTGTAGTATTATATTTTTAATAAAATTATTTTTGCGCATCTATCATGAATTTTTTTCGTTTTATGCCCACTAAGAACTGATGAGGGGAAATTTCTTTTTCATCTCTATTCTATTTAGGTGAAAATAATTTGCGCTCGCCTTTTTTCATAAGCTACCTTTACCGACGTGACTGAGACATAGAGAAGCTCATTGGTCGTATACCGGAATTTCAATATTATCTGTTTAGTTAGGATAGTCGCGAGCCTATTAGAGAAAGAACCCGGAATTTTTAGGAAAAAACTTATTTATAATCTTTTTTTGTTTTTTTAAGTTTGTTTTTTGAAAATTCTCGACACATGATGGCGGGTGTAAACTTGATGCGAGGTTATAATCTCAATAAATCCAGGAATAAAGGGATTGATTGGTTTATTTTATATTTATGTATTACTGGAGTCATTATTGCATCAAGCGGGCTGATCTCGCCTCTTGTTAACACATTGCCAAAAGCGACTACAAAGCGAATACGGTGCTGATGATTTCCTTGCCGCGGAAAAAGGTCCAGGTATTTTTCGTAAGCATGGGTCGGCCAGCAAATTCTTCATTAAATGAATGGTATCCGAAGGTCACCCTTTCTAGCTGAGTTCAACAGCTCATGGGGAATAGAGGCATCCGTTGGACTTACGAGTGAAGACAAAGAGGTTCAGTGATATTTCGAAGCCTTTCAATTGCGCTTGAGGGTGGTTCTGCTCAGATTGACTGATATGTATGAATAGATGACTATGGAGGGCTTATTCCCTCCTAAAGATCCTACAAGGCATACGAACCCACGCTCATCGTAAAGGGCAATCGCGGGTCATCTATCTGATATTTTAGCTCCGATCAAAGAGGTTGTGGAGGCGATTGCTGCTATGTCGGCATAATTATCTGCTCTGTCGTAGATCCACTCCGAAACGATCAGTAGTACAGACTGCCCAACGATCTTGCACGAAAGAAGGTGCAAACACGAAACACGGTCGCATATCAAGCATCTATCGTGCAGTAAGATTGTCGTCATCCCTGAAACCTCCTGCCAGTGGTTATTCTACGCCACGCCCAAATCCAGGTGTCCATGGACATGGCTTGAAGAAGGGGGAATACTTCTGTGTTTCCCGAGTTTGTTAATCGGTCGAATATATTTAAATACTTTCGCGAATTCGGTGTAATCGAAATTCAAAAAGAGATCAGTACAGCTCAACCAAAAGAGAAGTGGAAAGTGCCGAGCTCCACTACGGTCGAACTGTAGTTTCAGCGTTATAGCAGGTCAAAATAGATAATTTTCTTATATTATTGTTCTTTCGAATGCATAATGATTAAATTTGTCTTTGCTTTATTCAATCATAATTAGATTCTCAAGTTAAATTACGTATGCAAATGAGGAATCATAGCACGTGTCCTTCTTATACGTGCATAAAAGAGAAGTTAGAATCCGCGAAACATTAAGTATATAGATTGTTGTGCGCATACGTGTCTTGCGGAAGAAACATTTCCTAATAAATCGTAGGTGTTGCTAATTGAGTAATAATTATTTTAATTATTGAGTGTACAAGTAAGTTTCCACCGTTTTTTGAGAAATAAATAAGAATTTACTGTAAAAAAAAGTTACAAATAATATCATTTAAAATATTGCCCGCCAGTTTCTACTACCGTTGACCATCTTTCGGGTAGCAAGTGGATAGTCCGTCTAAAAACTTGCTCGTCTTTTCAGGCGAACAATTCTTACAATTCCTCGTAAGAAATGAAGTGCTGCTCAACCAGACCATGAGTCATCGACCGGAATAGGTGGTAGTCTGATGGAACAATGTTTGGTGAATACAGCAGGTGGGGTAGGACGTCCCAATTTAGTGGCGCTCGACGTTTCTTAGCTTCAGTTCGTAAGAAACCCAATTTCCTTGCTTTTGGACCATACCTAGGTTTTGAAAGGTTGTGAAATAGCTTGCGCTTGGCACGGATGTTTTTGAAACCACTCTCGACAACTTCTCTCACTCAAATTAACATCACCATATGCTTCTATGAGTAGCGGATGTGCTTCATTGCTTTAAATGAAAGAAGTAAATTAAGAATTTCAGTAAATGACGCTTACTCGGCTCAAAAGTGAACATATTAACACGATGAAAACTAAGTGATGCTAGAAAAAAGTCAGAGGTATTAAAAGGTTATACTGTTTTCACATTTCCACCAATACTATACGACTTTTTACAACTGACAATTTCGATATTATTTTATCGGTGGCGCCATTTTTTTAATAGGGCGGAAACTTATTTGTACACCTAATATGAATAGTAAATAAATTAATTTAGTTATTATAACAATAAATTTAAATAATTTATTACAAAATATATATTTTCTTTTCTTATACATACCTTGGGTCTCTTTATTTTAAAATTTTCCGTAATTATTGAAGAAATTTACCATAGATAAAAAGAACCAAGATCAATTTGAGGATTACCAATGAGGATTCTACAGTCTAAAGACGTTAAATAAAGATTAACATGACCTATCGAGGAATCCTTATTCCCTTTGTGAATAGGGACTTCCGGGCAAACATCGTAATTCATTTTCTTAGTGTACCACCTCTCACCAGGTTTGAATTGTTAGAGGCGTCCGTGAACACGCCACCACTGCCTCCAGCAGCAGCTCGACCAACACCCTCACAGATTGCCAATGGGACCCTCACTGAACTGGTCGCGGAGTTACGACGACTATCAGCGGTCGGAGTGGAGAAACGCCGCCGTACGGAACAGCGGCAACGGCTCCAATACTTACCGCGACCCGCCAGGAATCAATTTGTTCGAACTCGAAGAACGGCCTCTGGCCTACTCGAGCACGAACGTTTGCTGGCTGTGTGACTCCTGTTCCGTGGTCTTGACAGCGAAAACGCAGCAGATGGTTCATCCAATAAGAAAAATGATACAATATTCAACAGCTGGTTCACTCTCTATACAAGGTTTAGAGAAATTCTGCTTTTCGGTTCTGGGAGCCAGTTCTGGGACCTACTTCAACGCGTGGGGAGGGGACATACCTTTTTAACTCCAACACATGTATCTTCGTTTTTCGCCGACTCGAACCTATCTCGAGCACTTAAACCATTGGAGAAAGTTGATCGGAAATCCGAAAAGGGCCCTCGTACCTAGTAGCCAACTTAGAGGAGAACTTCTGGTCCTACTTGACAACTTGCATACCCTACGTAATATCCTAGGTGTTACGTAGGGTAATCTGGTAGTTCAAGAACGCCGGTGACAGTTTAGTCAATATTTGAGTCACTGTATTCATGGAGTGTCAGAGTTTGTGAATATGCAGATCCCACTCCCGGTGGTCCGGTTCATAGAATATGCAGTTATGGCCTTCAAGGTCCTGTTGCTCCTTTCTATTTATCTGTGGGTGGTATGGTGGCGTCGTGACGTGCTGCACACCATATCCCTCTAACGTCTTCCTCAGCATTTGATTATCGAACTCGGTCAGGTTTTCACTCAGGAAATATTCTGTGTATTCCATTGGAATAGAATCAAATCTCCAAATATCCTGGCGACCGCTTTACCGTGGGCTGAGTTTAACGTCTTCAGTTTGATTCAGCGGGTGAACAGGTCCTGGAACATTAAGATGCAGCTGTACTGCCCCTCACTCCGGGGAAACTTGAAGTGATCGTCGGTGACCACGACCCATGGTACCACCAAGATGCAACGGTCCATCAGCCCTTGTGGTCCTATTTGCGCGGGTTTATATAAACAGCACTAGGGGCACTGGCGAACTTAAGCGTTAGTGCCCTGGTAATTCCCTGGTAATTCCCTGGTCAGTAATTGACCAAGCAGGGATTCGAAAAGGCTTCCTCAAAATAAGCATTTGTGTGAACGATGAATTTCTCACTTGACGTAAACCGTTGTCCATTAAGCCATTTTTTTAAATTTGGAAATAAGAAGAAGTCACTCGGGGCCAGATCTCGTGAGTTCGGTGGATGGTCTATCAATTCAAACTTCCATTCCTGAATTTTAGCCATCGAAATTGCACACGTCTACACTCGTGCATTATCCTGGAGGAAAGCAAACACGGCACCCTTTCTTGCAGATATTTATTTCATAGCCAACTTCTCTCGGAAAATTGAATCGGCAATACGTTTTGAAACCCTTATGGCTTTAACTATTTAGCGCAATTTAATTCTTTGAAACTTAACACCATATAGTCGATTTTATCGATCATTTCCGAGGTTTCACGTCTACAGGAGGTCCTCAACGATGATCACATTCTGTTGATGTACGGCCACGTTTAAATTGATTTATCCAATTGTAAACTGTTGCATAAACAGGGGCAGATATGCCATGAACTGAATCCAACTTAGCTTCTATTTCTTTTCTGTTAAGCCTTTTAAATAGAAATGTCTAAACTCACGTTTTCCATTTTCTTAAGCAAACAAAAGCTATTTACTTCAAGTGACAATAAAAACGAAACCACTAGATGAATATGGCTGCGATTTTGCCAGATACCTAGTGAGGAATGATGCTTACTAGAAACAGCCCATTTTCGATGCTACGAGCGCCATCTCTTAAATTTTCTAAGGACTTATTGACCTCCCCTCGTATCGTCCAAGTAACCGACTACGTTGGGTCTGTACTCTAGTTCAAACCATGCGTCCCTGAGCCGCTGGAAGGTCATGGCGGCGTTCATCAGACCGAACGGCACTCTGGTACATCCTACCGGTACATCCTATATGTAACGGTATTCTGGGTATCCTTGCTAGTGGGTAGGCCTACTTGCCGGTGACAGCATTTAGAACTCTGTAATCCTCGCAGAATTAAAACAAACCATCGGACTACTTCACGATAACTGATGCACTGCTCTATTCATTGGCTGATCGCTCGTTATGCTGCCTATCGCCGATGATGCTCCGGCTACTTGCAGCATCATCGGCGACATGCATCTCAGCCGGTGTTTGACTGGAACAGCGTCGGATATGACAATTCTGTGTTTGGTCAGCGTGATCTCTTCCAGTTGTCCAACGACCTCCAATGATTTTCGGCAATAGTCTGCTCACAAGGTCCTCGACTATGGCTTTCTGTTCCTCGCTGGCTTAAGAATTCCCGCGCATTCCGTCGATATAGCTAGCTCTTCTTCTTCATATTGTCCCGCGTAACTAAATGCTCTCCATTTATCATTTCGTATACGCCACGCTTCGTCTTCGATTTCCCAAATCCGATAAAAATCAATTCGTAAAATGACGTCATGGTCCAAAACGCTTACTGTTTTGGCCGATAACTCTCTAATTACTCCAACCATCTCTAGTTACAACTATAGCCATACAACTGTGCCTTACACCAATCACCTTTAATATCACCTAACATAGTCGCTCCTCTACCGAGAGTACTCTAAACCTCTTCAAGGTCGTCCTTAATCGATCCTTAATCGCTCGGGTACCCGGGTTCCGACGACGATACTTACTGCTCCAGAATCCATCGACGCGCGATAGCTCTCTCCCTTTATCCCAACAGGGAGTATTAATCGATTCTCTAGTGTACTCCCGGCTACTTGTGGTCGATACTACGACGAAGGCGCTGGTCCATTTGTAGACTCGCTACTCGTTTCTGGTTCTCCAGCTAGCGTAACGATTATGACTGCTCCGCCAGGCTCGCTGTCTTAATGACTCCCGGTCCGATCACAATCCGTTGGTACACTAGGTGGCGATACTCGGAACTTGTCAAACGGGTTGGCCCATACCGTTGTTAGCGGAATTGCTCACCCCGGGATCTCGATCTGATCCAGGGTGATCACTGACCATTGTGCGGATAACGAGTCCCGGTCGTCTTCTTCTTCTTTCGTTTATGTCACTTCTAAGGATGGATCCTGGTAGAAGGCACTTCTTCAACGTATGGCGGTTGGCTAGCGTCCTCAACTCTAGTCTCTCCAAGGCGGATACTAGAGTTTCAACCTCGTCTAGTCGCTCTCCGGTACGGGAACCCCGTTTGAAAAGCGATCAAAAGAATCAAAGAATCAAAGAAATTGAAAATAACCAAATAATTCTTCTCGTTACGTTTCGCTAATCAGATCCTCCACATTCCCAACCGATCATTGATATTTTAGATTTAATATTGTTTCATCTTCATGAGAAGGGAAATAACGCTAAGTGACTGACAAACGACAGGGTTAGTTGATGGATGCGAAAAGATATAAATATATATGTGACGTTGGATAAGTTAATAATAAATCAGATAAATCTATAATTATAATTTCAAAGGTTTGGTACCGGGCTCCGTTGTCCAGGCCCGTCCATTGATTCGTGCACGTTTAAGTGGTCCAAATCTGCAGGTTCGAAATCGCAGGACCTCGTCGTCTTGAAATATAAGACTTCCAATGACTTCTCCGCTATTGATCAATAATTATTTATATTCTTATTTAAAAAAACTCAATCCCCCCGGTGCACTTAGACGCAACAGTTTGCGTGACACGATGCTACGCGAACGAGTCGGTCAGTGATCATAGGTGACATGTACGTGGTATGATAGCCGTATGACAGCTGTAGGTGAAATGCCACTGTGTATATCAAAAGAACATGCACCGTTTCCATGAAACTATGAGCAAGATCTAATGAAACCTGTCTTACGTATCTTTGGCTCAAGTCCTTCGATTGTCTCTTTGTTTGCCCCCATCTTATAAATTAATTCGCATATGATCCTACAATAATTTTAAAGATAATTTAAGTATGATTTATTTCAAACCAAATTTATTATTTCTTCAGATCCCTACACTTATTGGTTTCAATTTCAATACCATATGACTTATTAGACGCAACTAATATATATATATATATATATATATATATATATATATATATATATATATATATATATTTAAATATATATATATATATTCTAACGGTGCGCATGTCCGCCTCGAACACGAGAACGGCGGGTACGGCTGTTGAAAAAGATATGCTCGGCTATGCATAGCCCCGAATCATTTCGGCGATGGAAAGGGGCAGTTTGCGAGGGTAGCATTTTACCAACCATTAGCGTAGGATAGCACGCGCTCCACGCCATCAACTGATTGCGTGAGCACGGCGACTAGTCCTGAGTCGCTGGCGTCCGTCTGGATGACGAACGTTTCTCCGAACGACGGTCGAGAAAGGACTGGTGCAGATGCGGCGAGCGCCCGTATCTGTTCGAAGGCTTGCTGCTGCTCTTCTCCCCAATGATACTTAATGCTCTTCTTGGTTAATGGGGTGAGAGGCTCGGCAAGCGTTGCAAAATTCTCCAAGAGCTTGCGATAACAGGACGCAAAGCCTAAAAACATACGGATCTGTTTCAGGTTCTTTGGTGTGGCGTAAGTCAAGATTGGTGCAATCTTATCCGGATCGGGTCGGAAACCGTTACAATCCATGAGGATTCCGAGAAACTGTACCTCTGCGAGTCCAAATTTGATCTTCTGCCAATTAATAGTAAAGCCGGCATCGGAAATTCGTCGCAAAATATGTTGGAGCCACCTGAGGTGCTCGTGAAAGCTCTCCATAGCGATGATCACATCAGCTCCATTTCAGGGCCGATCAGCTTGTCGCTTAATTCCTGAAAGGTTGCAGGGCCACCGACAACACCATATCAAATAACCCCATGCCTGAGACCGTGAAGGCAGAGAGGTGTTGCGATTCTTCCAGAACAGGGACCTGATGGTAGGCGCTGCTGAGGTCCAGTGTGGAGGTGTATCGCGCATTTCTCATGTTCCGTAAAATTACGTCCATGTAAGGGAGCGGATACGCGCTGACCTTGGACACGGAATTCAATTTCCGATAGTCCACACAGAATCGGTAGCTCCCGTCGCTCTTGCGAACCCTCACGACGGGACTAGACCACTCGCTGGTTGATCTACGACTTACGCCTTGGTCAAGCATTTTGCGAACTTGTGCATCCATCTCCAGCTCTATCTTCTGAGAGACCGGATAATAACGCTGCTTAATCGGGTTAGCATCGCCGACATCGATCACGTGGTCGGTTAGATGCGTGCAGCCCAGAGGCTGATCAGCCAGAGGCAGCATCCGGTCGAGGAGTTCCTCGACAGCTGGACGTTGACTATCGTCAATATCAGCCAAGCCTATAGAGACAAACGAATACGCCGAGGTATCTGAGACGGTGCAAGGTCATAGCGGAACGAAATCCACAGCACGCTTGATCGACATGTTGTTGTCGCCCGGGTGGATGACCGCATTGAAAGCTCGGTAGAAGTCTGCACCGAGCACACAGTCGTTTTCCAAGTCTGGAATTATGATGACGTCTAACTCCATTTCAACGTCTGCAATGACAAACGGAAGGGCCACCTGGCCTACTATCGGCTCAATTTTTCCCGTAGCGAGTCGAGCGCCTGATCTGGGAAAGGGTCGAACTAGACAGCCGAGGGTAGATGCAAGCTGCAGGCCGATTGCTCCAAGAGCTATACGAGCAGCCCCTGCATCGAGCGGTGCATGGATGCGAAACTCGCCTATGCCCGAGCAGACAGTCTAAGCAGACATTTTCCAAGTCCATGTTATGTTTCAACTTATGTTTTATATATATATATATATCTATAAATAACTTATATATTATATCTGTACCCACCATCGTGAATACCGATCGAGGTCGACACCTGTGGCTGAGTCAGCGGAGTCACGGTCGTGATGCTCCTCGTTTACAGACAAGTGGGGGCAATCATCATTACCCTGTGTCCTTGCAGCTGCCTGCTGATCTTCAGAGGTCTCACGGGGAGCGTAAGGGCGACTTGGACCTCAATTACTCGCTCTTTTTCGCATTTCCCGAACACTGGGGACAGCTGCGTAAGGTATGTCCTGCCCAACTACAACCCCAGCATAAGAACCTCGGATCAGGACCTGCTGTCCGACCTTTGTTCCTGTCGCTGAGGGGCTTGCGCACGAGCTTTCGTGAATTTAAAAAAAAAAACAAATTTCAGAGAATTTATTAATTCGTTAATTAATTAACAAATATTAGATTAGTCAATGAATTAAGTAATTAAAATAATCTAATGAATTAATTAATGCACGTAACTAACCCGTTGAGCGATGCTCTTTTGATGGTTGTTACGGCGAGATAGAAGAAAAGAGACGAGACAAAAAAAGATTGTTATTAATTATTATTTGTCGAAATCATTATTATATTTTAACTAGAGTTTACATATTAGTTTATTTATTGTTTCATAAACTATTTGCGACGGCCAAAAACGTGGCCGCGCAAATTCGTTCGAACAAAAACGAATTTATACTTACAGAAATATACCGCGCACGCATATTAAATTAAATGCTCGAGATAGTGTAACATCTAACTTGGTGGATGTACTTTACATACATATACGAAATTAGATGTATAAACGCCACGAGAAATAATATATTAAACATCACTAGAAATAATATATTAAGTATATTATTTCTACAAATGTAAAATTAAAACTTACGTATACAGGATAAACATACCGAAAACCGGTAAAAAAGGTCGCGACGACTACTGAAGAAGGTAGTCGTCCCAACTGCCGAAACCCGAACAAGTAGGGAGAGAACGCAATATCTAGTCTCTCTCTCCACTACTATGCTTAAGTACAGAATATACTGTAGAGGGGATACATTGCGCGCGGCAAGAGAAAGCACGCTCAATGTATTAGATCGGTGGCCGCTATTCCCTCTAATACGCGCCGCATACACACTACTATACGCGCTCACCGAACAGCGTGAGCCGTAACGAATATAGCGAACGCTCGAATTCCAGTATATACAACGGGTGTCCGAAAACGAATGCACCCGCTGTATTTAATTAAATTAATTAAATAACATGAATAAATGTACTTACGATATATATATATATATATATATATATATATATATATATATGTATTTATATGTATAAGCACGTAGACATTTATACAACCACTGGGCGCAGCATACCGGCTGCAAGTACAAATACCAAATTGTAAATAATAATTATTATAATTGTTATTAAATACCATTATTATTAATTATTATTAATTATTAATATAATTATTATAATTCGGCGCCTCGTCCGAAATTAAACGAGCGGCGACGGAATTATTCGAGTATTTTACTATAAAAGGGCATGCAAAAGGCAAAATCGACAGTTCGCCCGATGAACCAACTGCCCCAAAGTTGATTCACACGAACTCTCCCCAGGAGCTAAAATTTATCCAGAGCTCAATAAACTCCTACTTGAAAATCCTGTCCGAAATTATTAACTTGATCTCTATTGCGAGGCGGTCCTCAAAAGACAGACGGCTAATAATTTAACCTTTCCTTAAGTAAACGTGATCCTGGTTGCGAGGCGCTCCTCAAAAGACCAGCAGAGTTAAGCTTACATTGTTCTATCCTATTTTAGAATCTTCCTGTCTCATCTCGTAAATTCTCCGCGTGGAAAATAGCACCGGGAATCCGTGCGGTAACAGGCGCCGGATATATTATAAAAACTGCCGAAAATAACGCAAAATTAGTTTAAGTATCATATAGATCTAGTTTGTATATTATTTTTATTAATTATATTATTCGTAATTTATCTGCTTCAGAAAACCTTGTTAATGAAAAAGGGGGTTGTGTGAATAAATGCTTCGTTATTATTTGTTATCTATAAATATACTGTGTTCTTATATAATTATTTTTCCTGATCCGCCGCCCGATCCTGAAAAACTTCCTCCCCTCTCAAACTACCCTGGGAAAATACCGCGTAGGCTATACCGAGGGTGATAGAAACGTTACATATTTAATATTCACTGTTTTCATTGAGCAGAAAAAAAAGTGGATAGCTTAAGCAGTGGATAGCTTAAGCGAAAGCGCAAAAACTATAGGCGGCTGACAGAAAATATATAAGAAGAACAAAAAAACAAAAATTTTATTCTCACCAGAAAAGTAAAAAAAAATAGTTTATTTTTAGTCCCTTTGTAATTTTGAAAGAATTTTAGTTTTCAGCTTAAAAAAAAAATTTTTACTTTAGAATTTTCGATTTTTCAAAAAAAAGATTTCACCTAAAAGAGAATTATTTTGAATATATAATAAAATTTTAATTTTTGTATTTTTCGAAAAATACCGAACTACAAAAATATTCAAAAATACAAAAATACCAAAACGAAAATCAGAAAATGAAAAAGCATAAGGTAAAAACAAATTTTGATCTTATTATTTTCTCGGAAGAGAGAAATTTTGCGTTAATCGCGTGTACACTCGTATGTATAGCTTAGAGTCGAGGTGGTCTGTGTGTGTGTTTGCATATACTCAGATCGCCGATTTCACAATCTCTATCTTTGTCGTGTCGCGACTATGTGTAAAAATTTGTTTTATTTACTTAAAATAGAATAATACCATTAATCACATTTATTATCATAACAGCGAATATAAATCTACGTGTTAGATTTGTATTATTATTTATATTAATTATATTTTATTATTATATCGCATTATAAATAAATTTTGATTAATTCTAGCTTAACTTAAATAAACTTCATATAATTAAATTAAATTAAATTTATAATTAAATCAAATTAATATATAAAACATTATATAAATTAATGTCTATATGAGTATTTAACTCAATATCAGTATTGCTTGAAAAGCCGCACAAATATTATATTTTCATATTCGGCTGTACATTGAATTTGTGCTGTCCTTCAGCCGCTTTCGCCGAATTGGCGTTGGCCTTGGCCGCGAGTGTTTACGTTGCTAGCTCGTAGACGTAAATACTCTCGACGCGTAGTGTGTTAGCACTGTGTAATATAACTATGTAC
This sequence comes from Sycobia sp. Sy_11, assembly GCA_018907035.1. Taxonomy (NCBI): domain Eukaryota; kingdom Metazoa; phylum Arthropoda; class Insecta; order Hymenoptera; family Epichrysomallidae; genus Sycobia; species Sycobia sp. Sy_11. The sequence continues at coordinate 716,019 of JACCIC010000239.1, read as the reverse complement.
CACACGAATAATTATTTTATATGGAACATAATTATATTCCGCCCACAAATGTTCTTTGCAATTATTTTTACGCATCCGCATAACTTGCGAATTTTCGCCGGAGCACCAAATATATCATAAAATATATTATAAAATATACAATAAAATATATAATGAAATATATAATAAAATATATACGAAAAAAATATATCAGGTATGTGAATAAGTCTTTCCCGTTTTTTTTTTCAAATTTTGAGCCTTTATTGTGAAAAAATGGTTACAAATGAATTATTGAAAGTATTGGCCATCGCTAGCTACAACTTTTTCCCATCTTTCTGGCAACATACGAATCCCGTTGCGAAAAAATTCGACCGGTTTGGCCTCTATCCAGTCATCCACCCATTTTTTGGGTTCCTCGTAGGAATGGAAATGCTGGTCAGCCAGGCCATGCGTCATCGATCTGAAGAGATGGTAATCAGACGGAGCAACGTCTGGACTATACGGCGGGTGGGGTAGGACTTCCCATTTGAGCGTTTCTGAGTATGTTTTCACCGGCGGTGCAACATGTGGGCGAGCATTGTCATGTTGCAAAATAACTTTGTCGTGCCTGTCGGAGTATTGTGGCCGTTTTTCTCGCAGTGCGCGGCTCAAACGCATCAATTGTCGTCGATAGACCTCGCCTGTGATCCTTTCATTCGGTTTCAGAAGCTCATAGTAAACCACACCTAGCTGGTCCCACCATATACAGAGCATGAGCTTGGCGCCATGAATATTTGGCTTGGCCGTCGATGATGATGCATGGCCGGTTAGTCCCCATGATTTTCTTCGCTTCGGATTATCGTAACATATCCACTTTTCATCGCCAGTCACGATACGATGCAGAAAACCCTTTCTTTTATGTCGCTGAAGCAGCTGTTCGCAAGTGAAAAAACGCCGCTCGACGTCTCTCAGCTTCAGTTCGTACGGCACCCAATTTCCTTGCTTTTGGATCATTCCCATGGCTTTCAAACGCTTGGAAATGGTTGTTCGGTCAACTCCCAAGGCTTCAGCAAGTTCTTCTTGCGTTTGACAGGAATCTTCATCAAGCAAAGTCGCCAATTCTCGATCTTCAATGATTTGCGGCCGCCCGGAACGCTCCTTGTCTTCCACGTCGAAATCACCGCTTTTGAAGCGTCGAAACCATCCGCGAACACTTGAATCATCGACACAACCTTCTCCATAAGCCTCCTGAAGCAATCGATGCGTCTCGGCAACAGATTTCTTCAAATTGAACCAATAAAGTGAAACTTCCCGCAAATGACGTCGACTCGGCTCAAATTTCGACATTTTCACGATATCAAAAATTTATGATGCGAAAAAATTTTAACTAATGTGTTAGTATGGAATTGTTAACATATGAATAAGCTTTGATTATGACATATGTAACCATTGAATACTCGCACAGTATTGGTGGCGCCATCTCTTACAAAAAACGGGAAAGACTTATTCACACTCCTAATATATATATATATATATATATATATATATATATATATATATATATATATATATATATTTATATTGTGCGATCCCGAGATCGCGTTGGGTGCCATGTAACGGTTGAATTCTTTATGCATCTGTGTCCAGGATTGTCATGTAAGGTTACTGTTGGGTATGAGGATTGGAATATGTGGACGTCGGAACCGCTCCAAATAAATTATTCATGGTATTCAAAATAGAAAAATAAAACTGTACTTTTACTGTGACCGTCGGTGGTCGCTAGTTGATAGCTCTATACAATGCTAAGTAAATCTCAACCTAAGTATAAGAAAAATTACTGATGCCATATGCACTTTTATGCTGGTGCTTCTGTACATATGGCTTCATTTCTTTCCTACTTCGTGAATATACGACAAAATATGCAAACTACGCGCTGATTACATAGGATACGGTATCAAAATTTTTATAATTAAATTATATAAATTCAAATGTACAAACAAAATGCAAAATGTACAAACAAAAAAAATTTATATGGTATATACGTAATTATTGTATAGAGAATAAAGAGAATAGTATAAGAAAAAGTATGTGGCTATTGTGACAAAAATATCACTGCGTCATTCGCGTGGCGTGTTATTTATTGTTGTCTTTCAACTATCGGTGGGGCAGCGTTCGGGGGCCGGGCAAGTATCATTCTCTTTATAGGGAGCCAATCTTTGCTATTTTTCTAGTCCTACTCCTCGTCCGTCAACACTGCGCCATCGCTATATTTGCAGCGCTCGCGTGTGTTCAATTCTTTATCGTTCTTCGCGGCTTCTCATACTTCTAACTTCGTTAAATACATCTGCAAAGGGGGAAACAGTTGGACGATATTCTGGGGGCATCTACTTCGTAATGTAGACGGACGCACCTGGCATGGTGATCTTGACCGGTTGTACGCTCGCTATCTCCGAACTCTGCTGTAACTGTCAGGGGCTCGGCTTTTTATCGCGCCTCTTTTTTTTTACCACTGCTGAACATCTGGAACATCGTCTTATCATCTCTAATTGGTGGTTGATCTACACTATCGACTACCTCCTCCCCCTTCCAAGACAAAGCGATAGGAGGCGGCCTTTCGGGACAGGACATGCACATGCATACATTCGTTGTCCGACTGTTACAGCGCTAGCAAAACTTGCTGTTCCGCAGCTGTAGGCAGGTGGAGTATCTATGACGGCTATCACCACAGTTCCAGAAGCTATCTTTTCCTCGGCTTGCTGACTGGAGAGAGACCTCGCGAGGTACGATGGATGCGGTCGCTCTAATCTATAGACGTCACTGTGGCAGAAGGTCGAATTATTTGGGCGCGGCAGAGACACATTCTTCATAGTGATAATTAGCTACTTTGAATTCTGTCAGGACTATAATTTCGTATCCTTATCTTTACTGCTCGTGAATTTTGATTTTTTCTACTACTATTCTAATACTTTTCAAATATTTCTAATATTTCTAATATATTAATTCTTAGTAACAGCTCTTACCTTATTTATTTTTTCTCAACTGCCGTATTTAATTCGGTGGAGTTTAAAACCTCTGATATCTTCGATATGTCAGGGTAAATCTCGTCTTTTGCCTGATTCCGTTCAGCAACGTCCTCTTCAATATGTCCCTGAGAGGTTTTATGGCGTCGTTGGTTAGTTGTGCAAATTAGTTGCTATATTTAATATTTATCCTATGTACACCTTTATGTATGAAAAAAAATTTTGCAAATTCATCTATAGATTTAAAATAATATAGAAGATTCACGTATCTACTCTCTTCTCTTTTTTTCAAAACCAACTTTTTCCATTCACTTCTAAGTTTCTGAACTAAATCTAAACTTCGAAATTGTCGTCTTGACTCCGTTATCTTCGTTATTTCTTCTTATTTTATTTATTATTATATATTTATAATATCATTCGTTAGATAAAACTATTGTTATTATTCAATACTTGTATTATTTTTATTTTATATGTCCTCTTTCGATATTCCTCATGATAAGAAAGAAAATATCAAAGCGATCCCTTTTCGCTGAGACTCTTTCTATAATTATCTTAAATAGTATGATGTACAAGGAAAAAAAACAAATGTAAAAAAAATACTTCTTTAAAGTTATGGAAGACCTTGCAAAATGTTTCTTGATTCTAGATATAAGCACGGAAAATTTCAAAGAAAATTGTTTAATAATTTATTACACAAAGAAAAATTGTTTATTATTTGTTTATTGTTAATAAAACTTTACATGCTATGTCAGCTTTACCTATTTATTCATTAAATTTTGAAATGTATCATATATTTTAGCTACTTTTCTAAATTGTATAATATATATTTATTAATTTTTCATTAATTATTTATATTATTTATGTTTTAAGTATTCATCCATTGCTCATGTGTCAGTTAGTTATATCTGTATCCTTGAACAATTCTTCCAATTATATCTTGACCAAATTGTTACTTGTTAATTATTATTTAAATTATTTATTATTGAATTTTTTCTATTTGTTATTTAGTTAATATATATTAATTTTGTATTTTATGTTTATTTATATATTACGTGAATCCTTTCTACAGCAGCTGATGTGGTTCAATATGATATAATATAATTCAATATAATACAGCATATACGATATACTATGATATACTGTGAACATATATAATATAATGCATTATAGTATATATAATATAATGTAATATAATGGGGTATAATATAAAGTAATATAATATAATATAATATGGTGGTATAATATGATCTTGATGTATATGGAGAAGTACGAGGGTTTTTTTCTTCTTTTAACATATGATTCTTGTTAGGATAAGTTCCTTGAAAAATTATTGTTAAATATTGTTAAATTATTTAATAAAGAAGAATTTTTTCGCAATTTACCACTTATAGATGATATGACTATCCTCGTTAGAAAGAAAATGAAATTAATATATAACTTTTGGTTATTAAAAACGTTATTTATTAATTATTTATTTATATCAATTAATTTATGTTATTTATGTTTAATATATATTTTTTAATATGAGTTTCCTTTACTACATTTATTTAACATATCATTCCATGGGAAAAGCCCATTTTGGTTTCATTTGATAGCTATTATGGTTGCCCTCATATTTAAATATTATTTATTTATCTATTGCCATTTATCAGATAAGTTGTAATTTTACATTTAATAGTGTATATCGTTTCTGGGCTATTTTCAGTAAATATACGATGCTCGTACTTACTGTACCTGGCTGTATGAGGGGTCCTTCGTGTAGTTTAAAATACCATCAAGCTATTTCTATAAAAATTAAAATTATTGTTAAAAAATTCTCCGTTTTAATTCCACCATTGCTGTGGTACACACGAATCTAGAAAACTTTTTTGGGCCAGGAAATTTCCATTCCTTCCCATAATTTTGATCTTTTTAATTTTCACCGCATGTACCACTGGTGACACATAGGTTATATGTGTGGCCTTATTTGCTTCTTATTGTAGACAACTGTAAACTTGCTGTTTGGATTAGTGGCACTGGCATTCGAGCACATTCAGTGAGTTTAATGATTGTCGCTGAAATGTTTGACTTGGGGAACGGTGTTAATTTCTGATGACTATAAGAGTTATCCTTAGTTTACATAAGGGGTAACTAACCTAAATAAATGCAAATGGACATCTATTATGCTTCTACCATATAAAAAGGAGAAATGAATAAATATAAGCTGTTGTATCAGTTAGTATTCTACTCCTCAGCCTGTCAATTCTCTGACAGGCTGAGGAATCTGTAGACTGACTACAAAAGAGGTCGACTCGATAGGGCTGTCTATATGGCTCGTCGAAGCCCTGTTTTCACCAACAGGATTTTTTTGTCAAAAACCCTAATTTTGCTCAAATCCTTCTAGATTTGATTTCCATCATAGGTATGTCTTCTGAATAATATGCACTTTTCGAAAATTGAAATTCGATGCCTTTCATCCTTTTTAGATCAACCAAAAATTTGAAAGAATCATAGATGCCTGCAGCGTGTCAGCTTTTAGCTATTGCTGGTCAATTGCACAGGTTTGGAGACTATAATTTTAAAGTTAAATCTTCCTTAACTTTTATCTAATTATACGGGTGATACTTGCAACTAACTTCCTCAAGCTAGTGAACTGAATGATAGGGAGAAAGGACAGCAGTACACCGTTCGGGGCTTCATATACATGAAAACATATATGTATGTAACGTTTCCTTTTCCCCCTCGAGATAGCTTACGCGGTAGCACCAGGATCAATTTGAAAAGAATGGGAATTTTATACAAGATAGGCAAAAAATACTCAATTATGTTTATATAAAAATAAGAAAAATATATCAGGTATGTGAATAAGTCTCCCGTTTTTTTTCAAATTTTGAGCCTTTATTGTGAAAAAATGGTTACAAATGAATTATTGAAAGTATTGGCCATCGCTAGCTACAACTTTTTCCCATCTTTCTGGCAACATACGAATCCCGTTGCGAAAAAATTCGACCGGTTTGGCCTCTATCCAGTCATCCACCCATTTTTTGGCTTCCTCGTAGGAATGGAAGTGCTGGTCAGCCAGGCCATGCGTCATCGATCTGAAGAGATGGTAATCAGACGGAGCAACGTCTGGACTATACGGCGGGTGGGGTAGGACTTCCCATTTGACCGTTTCTAAGTATGTTTTCACCGGCGGTGCAACATGTGGGCGAGCATTGCCATGTTGCAAAATAACTTTGTCGTGCCTGTCGGAGTATTGTGGCCGTTTTTCTCGCAGTGCGCGGCTCAAACGCATCAATTGTCGTCGCTAGACCTCGCCTGTGATCCTTTCATTCGGATTCAGAAGCTCATAGTAAACCACACCTAGCTGGCCCCACCATATACAGAGTATGAGCTTGGCGCCATGAATATTTGGCTTGGCCGTCGATGATGATGCATGGCCGGGTAGACCCCATGATTTTCTTCGCTTCGGATTATCGTAACGTATCCACTTTTCATCGCCAGTCACGATACGATGCAGAAAACCCTTTTTTTTATGTCGCTGAAGCAGCTGTTCGCAAGTGAAAAAACGCCGTTCGACGTCTCTCAGCTTCAGTTCCTACGGCACCCAATTTCCTTGCTTTTGGATCATTCCCATGGCTTTCAAACGCTTGGAAATGGTTGTTCGGTCAACTCCCAATGCTTCAGCAAGTTCTTCTTGCGTTTGACAAGAATCTTCATCAAGCAAAGTCGCCAATTTTCGATCTTCAAAGATTTGCGGCCGCCCGGAACGCTCCTTGTCTTCCACGTCGAAATCACCGCTTTTGAAGCGTCGAAATCATCCGCGAACACTTGAATCATCGACACAACCTTCTCCATAAGCCTCCTGAAGCAATCGATGCGTCTCGGCAGCAGATTTCTTCAAATTGAACCAATAAAGTGAAACTTCCCGCAAATGACGTCGACTCGGCTCAAATTTCGACATTTTCACGATATCAAAAATTTATGATGCGAAAAAATTTTAACTAATGTGTTAGTATGGAATTGTTGACATATGAATAAGCTTTGATTATGACATATGTAACCATTGAATACTCGCACAGTATTGGTGGCGCCATCTCTTACAAAAAACGGGAAAGACTTATTCACACTCCTAATATTATAATAAAAACTGTACAAAAAAATACTACAGAAGAAAAGTCTCTGGTTTCGGGCCCTCCGATCTTTAATGCATAAGACTTTTATATTAAAACTATCTAAATAGTTATATGCTATAGTACTATGCCTTATTACACTATTTTTTGTACGCTGCTTATTTTACACGATATTTACAATTTAAATTTATACGTGCATAATATACTAATCTCGCTCATTATATATATATATATATATATATATATATATATATATATATATATATACACTTACTGGGGTTTTGGGGGAGAGTGTGGAGGACGAACATAGCCTGCTCGTCTATAACGAGTTACCTGATCGTTGCTCGATGCTTGCTACTTCGTTAGTTTAATGATAGTGAGTTTAACAATAGAATGGTTTTTATATATAAAAGGACATGTCGGTTCTAACTCTTGCTGCTCTTCTTCTTCTTCTCTCTCTCTCCCTCCTTTATATATGAAAATGATAAGTTGGTTGTTATACTTCCTAATATAATAGTAAACAAGGGAGGCTGTCGGTGAGACGTCAACAAAGGTAATCTCTTCAAAAATGCTCTTACATAAATCTTTGGTTTTTTCAAATCTTCTTGATTTAGATTCCGGCCGTTGCTATAACTTTTCTGAGTTTAATACATATTAGAGCATTTAACAATAGCAATTCCTTTTATGTAAAATCTAACTGTCAAAATCTTTGTATTGCAGATGCAAGCTATGAAAGTTAGCCACTGTCAGATGTAGGCGATGAATCTTCTGAGCAGATATGGATGGAGTAAAACAGGAACATTTATATACATTAAACTATACAATGTTGTAAAAGTTACTTTGTATATTAGTAACACCACTGCTGGAAGATATTATTAGCCGCAGGATAAAAAAGTTATTTACACACATATATATATATATATATATATATATATATATATATATATATATATATATGTGTGTGTGTGTGTGTGTGCCGACGCGACGTATTGCGAGAGCGCGTAGCAAATGCCGATCGTGTTTTTCACTTTCGACTTACTCTCGCCTTCTTTGGGCTTGGTGCTGTTAGCCACTGTTTGCTTAGCCACTCTTGGCTTTGCCGTTTAGTTTCGGGATCATATTGAAAGAACTAACTTTCATCACTAGTAATAACTCGATCGAAAAGAGTAGGATCATTTTCAACCATTCGGTGGGCTTTTTGTTCATCTGAAAGGTTCTTCGGTACCATCTTCACGTCCAGCTTTTTCATGTCGAAATCTTCGGTTACAATCTTTCTAACTGACTCCCAGCCAATATTCAACTCGTCGACCAACATCTGAATAATTAGTTGCCGGTCTTGACGAACAGGGGCGCAGACACACTGCGCATTCGCGTCGGTTCGCACTTGAATTGATGCTCCCACGGCTTTTTTTAAAATCGGTATACCACTGAAGCACTTGACTATGACTTAGGGTATCACTAGCATATATTTTAAGCACTTTTTCATAAGTTTCTTTCGCGCTTTCACTGAGTTGCTCTACATTTCTCTGTTCCATTTTCGTAATATGCACTACTCGCGAGTTCTTACAAAATACGAAACAGCTGGCGAAGAAATCATCGTATAAGTGTTGTCAAGGTCTCAATAGAGAAAGTAAGGATCTACTATAACGGTGGCGGAGTTACAGGTCCGTAGTGTTAACACAGGCCGAGAAATAAAATCGGTCGCATTACTTAATTCTCTGACCTCGTATTTACCGTATTGTGGATTATCAATGCGAGAGTGCCACTAGGACACGCATTCACGGAGGTGCATCGTCAGCCCATAGCTTGGTGAGAAGAGACGACGGACTGTGAACCGCGAGTGCGGCGTTGTGGCCCACCATTTTGGATGCAAGTCGCCGACAAACCGCGGCAACAGCTCGCTATCTCCGCCTCCATCGAGCTCCAGTCACAGCGAGCATCGTCGCCAGCTGTCCAGTCTGATGTACTCATTGCTATCGCTTCGTTCTGCGCTCTAATTTCCTCGATGGCATATACAGAGCCACGCCACCCCTCGCGTAGACGGTGCAATGTCACTGCGAGAAATGTTGTAAAACACACGCGGAATTTTTAGTTAAAGTTAATTATAACAGACAAATAGATATATCCAGCGTAATGATTACTAAGTATCTGGCTTCAATATAATATGAAATTGTATATTATGGCATGACGTTACAGTAGAACTTTAATAATTATATATCACCATGATCTATATGCGTACAATATATATGTAAATTTGACCATTTCCCCTCATGGCCACACCAGTAAAGAAATTACTTTAGTGATTCCTCAACAGGCAAACATACACAATCATTCCCCCTTTTCTTCTTCTGCTTTTGTTGCATTGAAACAGCCTATAGCTATAATAACTATATAATAGAAAATTGACGTTGAATACGTACACAATGCATATAGAACATTAGGCAGGAAAGATAAAAAACAATAAACTGCTAAGATAGTGCCTGCAAGCATGAAAGGAAAACAAGATGCAATAATAATATATAAAAAAAAAAAAGTTTTTATAATTAAAATTAAACATTATACTTATGTCAACTGTTCTGAACTAAATAAATCAATATTTTTATTGGTCTTACAGTCTTTATAATATAATATATTAACTAAAATAATGTTAGTCAGACTGGCCTTGTTTATAGTCACCCTCGAAGAATCTGAAATAAAACTTATTACTACAATAAATTATATTAAAAATTAAAAATTAAAATAAAAAAAATTCTTAATAAAATCAAAATAAAAATAAAATTATAAATGGAATAAAATAATAAAAACAATATTCTATGTTATTAAAGGACAAACTGACTGCCCCCACCACATGAAATTTAGATTCACTTTTGGCGTCCGACATTTCGAACCGCTACGCTGCATCCTCAGGAACTGTTTCAGTATATTATTATATATATTATGTATTTATTCTTTATAATATATTCGATTATAAAGACTGTAAGACCGATAAAAATATTTATTAATTTAATTCAGAACAGTCGACAAGTACAATTTTTAATTCTAATTACATCTGATTTCTAAATTTATTAATTCGTTTGTAAAATAGAAAATATTTCTTTCTAAATCATATGTTCCCGAGGATGAACCGTAACTTATTACTATAATACAATAAATTACATTAAAAATTAAAAATTAAAAATAAAACTAAAATTAATAATAAAATAAAAATAATAAAAACAATATTCTATATTAGTAAAGGACAACCTGACTGCCCCCACCACCTTAAATTCAGCTTTGATGGACCTCAGGAACTAAACTGTTCAGTTTTTAATTTTTAATATAATTTATTGTTGTTAAAAGTTCTATTAACTGTGACTATAAAAAAGTGACTATGAACAAGGACAGTCTGACTGTCATTATTTTAGTTAATATATTATACTTTAATGATTGTAAGGCAGATAAATATATTTATGGATTTTTATAGTTAATTAATTAATAACATTTTGTTCATTTTGTAAATAATAATGATTATAGTCTGGCGTAAGCACCAGAAACTTTAAAAGGAGAACTCGCTTGTTTGAAGGTATAATATTTTAATATTTAATTAGACCTATATATTAGCAAGTCTTATAAACTAATAAAACCCTGCTGATACACTGTATAAAAGATATGTGTTATCCCAGGCGATGGACGGGATAGACCGATTGACACCAATTGGTTGATCATGCACAAGAGGAAATAACATAACTAATGAAAATACATTTAAATATTAATAAACAAATTAAATAATAATTCATCAAATAATATAAGCAATTACAGTAATAAAGAAAAAACAACCTTTACTCATCTAAATTTGCGACGGCCAAAAACATGGCTGCCCAAATTCATTACATACGACACTTAAATTCACTACACAAATATACCGCGCTTACACGAAAGAAATGGAAGTTATTGTTTCAAACTATTATTACATCTATTTTCGTGGATGTACTCTCTATACATCTACGAAATTAGATGTATAACACGTTAATACTAGATTAAATATTTTATATTTAAGCTACAAATATAAAATAAAATTAAAACTAATACATTATATTATATAACACGCGGTAAACATACCGAAAACGGGCAAAGATCGCGACGGCTACTGGAGAAGGTAGTCGACGCAACTGCCGAAAACCGAACAGTAGAGAGAGAACGCAATACCTAGTTTCTCTCTCTCTCTCTTTCTCTCTATTGCTAAACTAAAGTATACGGTAGAGGGGATACACTGCGCGCGGCAAGAGAGAGCCGCTGCAAGTGAATTAGGCCGGCGGCCGCTATCCCCTCTAATACAAGCTGCACACACGCTACTGTACACTCTCGTCGAACAGCACGCGCCAGCAGCGAATACTACGGAAGGCGAATGTGCAAACCTTATACTGGCGCGCGCATTCCAGTATATACAACGGGTGTTCGAAAACGAATGCACCCGCTGTATTTATTTAAATTAATTTAATAAAATTACTAATTGTACGAAATATATATAGATATATATTTATACATGTATATATGCGTATACACCATTACACGCATATACAAATACTGTACGCAGCACACCGGCTACAAATATACATAATAAAATGTAAATAATAATAATTATTATTATTATTATTTATTATTATTATTAATTATTATAATTATTATAACTCGGCGGCTCGCCTGAAATTAAACGAGCAGCGACGGAATTATACGATTATTTTGCTATAAAAGGGCCTGCAAAAGGCAAAATCGAGAGTTCGCCCAGTGAACCGACTGCCTTGAAGTCGATTAAAACGAATTCTCCCCGGAGCTAAAACTCATCCAGAGCTTGGAATAATCCTGACCATTAAATCCTGCCCGAAATCTATTAACTTGATCTCTGTTGCGAGGCGCTCCTCAAAAGACTAGCGGAGTTAAGCTTATCTTATTTCAACCTATTTAGATTCTACCTATCTCGTTTTAAAAATTTCCCCGCGTGGAAAATAACACCGGATATCCGTACGGTAAATAGCGCCGGATAATATACGCGTCGCGGAAAATAGCGCGAACTTAGGATAGATAATTATATATAGGTATAGTTATAAATTACCTTTTATTAATTATTTTGTGTTTCTAATTTGTTTATTTCACAATCTTGTAGATGTAGAAGATTTGCTGAATAAATCTATTTTTATGTTCTTGTACAATTATTTTCCTGATCCGCCGTCCGATCCTGAAATACTTCTGCTCCTCTCAAACTACCCTAGAAAAATACCGCGTAGGGGAACAGGAACGTTACAAATTGATCAAATGAAATAAACAGCATCTTCAATCTTAGTGATGGACAATCATTATTGAATGCAAATCCATTGTATAAATATTTTTACAATATTTGGTGGATACCTGATGATGATAATAGCAAGAGTGTTGGTGAAAACGACTGGGTTGTTAGTAATGAGGTTATATCATAACGATTCAACTGATGTTGAAATAGCAAACAAAATTCATAACATTAACTAAGATAACAATAAAATATTATAATAATAAATAAATTTGCAATGAGCAAAATAAGAATAAACTAATTACATGTAAATTATTGGTAGATGATATTTAATAATGACAAAAAAAGTAAAATGTTGTTATATGTTTATTAGCATTAATGGATAAATCTATAAATGATTGCAACGATTTAATCAATCTCAAAATTTGATACAGCATCACTTTAGTGAATCAAGAGAAAGCAAAAAAATAACTGTAAATAACATAGACTCAATTATTAATTTATCAACTGAATAATAAATAAACTCAATAATCTTTACGTTCTATAGATAATTAAAACTAATACAGTAATTAAAGGAAGGAAATAGTCATAAATAAATGAAGTGATTTAAACCAATTATGAACGAAATAAATAAATCAACGTAAAGAAATAAATTAACATAAATGAATTAACTAACATAAATAAACAAATTAATTTAAAGATATAAATACAAACGATTTAAACAATTTCAATAATTTGGGAATATCACTTATTTGGCACGATACCCTGGAAATTTAGACTGTTCTGGATTCTTGAACTATTAATTTCCCTGAAAAATTTTTTTTTAATAAAACGCAGCCAATAAGCTCGAAAATACTTTTAATTATTCCCAACGATCGGAAAGTATCGTAAGAATTATATATATTGAAATCACTACAGCCACTGGGTGCATAATATACTGGTTAAAATCTTCTTCGTTTTTAGCCTTTTACTCAATGATGGATCAGATACCGAATATGAGCAATGCCTTCGAGGACAAGAAAGAACGGCTGAACAGTCTGTTCACGGGATTGAGCAGGGAGGATTTAATAATGGAAGCAACGAAACTAGATAGTAAAAATGGACGTGTCAAGTGATGTCCTTTGTCGCGGACTAGTACGCTTCGAGATACGCCGACTTTTCGGCAAGGAGGCAGCCGCATGAAATATAGCGGATGAAGGTGACATACCGGATAGATCCATACAGAAAATGTCCGACATTTAGGAAGTAGAAAGCTCGACGGAGGTCGAGAGCAAGAATAGAGCAGCTATCCGGAAAATCCAAACAGGTCGCTGTGTTCCGAAGCTGGAATCAACAGAAGCGGATAGAAATCGGAGTGTGCCCAAGAACCATTCCGTCACACCGCCTGCATAGCCAAACAGCTACGATTTGCCAACACAGACAAGAAACCATATGCAATCATATCTAATAGGAATCACGTTTTTGTTATCTGAGATGTCACAAACGCTACCATTGCAAGTCCAGCTGGATCGCATGTATAGAAACCTCCATCCCGACGACATCCACAGAATCAACCGGAGTGATTTCCGATCCACCGAGGAGCTACAAGCGCTTGGCCAACAAGTCGAGCTGAAGAAGGCATCACTTCCAGCGGGTAGGTGCATGGTCAGCTCGGCTGCTTGCTCTGATTCAGAGCGATCAGCCAATAACCGGCGATCTAGAGTAGCTGCCTTAGACTAGAAAACTATAAAGGTAAAAATGAAACAGGTCACCCTGTTACAGCTCTTCGCCTCGATACTAACTCGGCGAGAGCAACGAAAAGAAATACATCGCCTAGGAATAGAAACCGAAATTCCTCAGCGTACGATACCTGAATATGATCACCGAGCTGATCAGAACGTAGAAATGACAGTAGAAACTCAACACTCAGCCCACAATACCGACCACCCTCTCGATCCCTCCGCGAAACACCATACCCCTCATAATTCAGAAATAAAAGCCCGTCATCCGGTTACAATAGGTATTGCCACCGAAGTCCCAAGCATCCCGATACATCGTACAACAATCGCGAAAGCAAAGAGCAGAGAGAGGAACACCGCATAGCAAAGGCCTGTATGACACAAACAGTGCCTGCATTTAAGTTCACCGTCACAGAAAAAGAATATCTAGGGGTGCTATGAGCTGTAGAAAACTTTCAAGGTTACCTGTTAGGCGATGCCTTCAAGGACATAACTGATCACAGCAGCTTAAATTGGCTACATAAATTGAAAAATCTGGCATGATGCTTGGCATGCTGGGCCAGCTTTGCAAGCCTACAATATGACAATCGTGTATCGAGCAGGTCCATTCCACAAAGTGCCAAACGGATTGTCCCGACCGCTTATCGACAACATCTCACATACTGCTTCACTTAGGACAAGAATCTTCAAAAAATAAAGAATGAATCATCCATGAATATCCTAACACACCCACAGCCGGACACTTCGACGTGGAGAAAACATTCCACCGTATCAACCATCATTACTACTGGACAACCATGTGACTGGACATGTGTAAATACGTGAAACAATGTCCGGAATGACTAACTCACAAGATACCACAGTTGCGCTGCGGTGGTGAAATGATGGAATTACCCCGTTAGACCAAGTTGAGCAGGCAACATACGTGTCGCGTGAGGAATTACGGCACCTCATGCTTACAAAAAGGCAGATATGGACGTGATCTAGAATCCGTTCGTAGGACGATATGCAGATCTAGAAGAAACAGTGGCGGTATTGTATGCCTCAAATAGCGAGGATTCGTAGAAAACAGGACCGCTTTTAGTGCTAGTTTAGACTAAATATTAGTGCTACGTAGAAACGGTGCATTTCGTAATCTTCCGAATGATGAATTCGCTCCATAAACCCTATGCCCTATCGTCCATGAGTCAAAATCCGTTGGAAATCAACTTAGAAGATAAGCAAACCAGCGAAGCCCAAACCCATCGTGCTAATCAGCACACTAGAGGACGGCGAGGCCCGCTTGTACCGTGGTGATTACTGTTTCTTTATGCGATCCACCGCGGCCCAGAAAATAGGGCGATGGAAAAAACGTCCCAATAACATGAAGGAAAGACGAGATGATAGACCCCAAACTATAAAGTTTGGGGTCAAATGTAGACGTCCTGGATGGCCAACAAGAGAGAGCCCCTAACGTGCCCTATACACGAATCGCCAAAATTAATATATATATATATATATATATATATATATATATTCTTCGCATTCCCGATCGACTGCTAAAATAAGTACATGACGAAATAGACCGACTGCTAATAGAACAAATAATTGGTCCTGCATAGAGCTTGTGGACCAGATAACTAAATAAAATAATGATAACTAAGAAAAATAAATAAAAAATTCTGGCGAAAGAAACTTTTGATCTGATGATTTGTAATATAACATTCCGACAGGGTACATATTTAAATGCATAGGCAAAGTCTGTTAGTCCTTGATGGAGCGCCATCTATGCGGACATCTTTCGAACTTTTGACTTCAAAAGAGTTCTAACCAGCTGCTTCTCAGACATCATAGAGAGAACTTCTTAATAGGTCGAAAAATTATCCTTTTGTGCAATGAAAATTGGTCGATCATGTACTTAAAGGACTACTCGACTATTTTCGCTTGAACTAGCTAACAATTTATAATAATAACTAATAATGATAATTATATTATCAATATATGTATGTCCTTAAAGAATCTTAAATATGTCTGCATTTGTACTTAATAGATTCCATGGCAATTATTAGACAATATTATCTTCGACAAAATTTATTCTATTTGAATAAATCGGGGCTCGAAAGCCACTGCTTTTATAGTTTCTTGGCATGGAGAGTGCGGGACGTCTTCCTTATAAATGACGGCAGACGTGGCTTCCTCTCCTCTAATTATAGTTTGCGATTCTGGTCATTCTGATAGTTTTTCTGGTAGGCGTATTATAATTTCTTGTCCGGGTTGAGGTGCTCAACCGTTTCATTCCAATTATTATTATGCCGATTATTTTAATTTCGAATAACTAAGAACGAAATCAAAAATTGCAGAAGTAAGGTATGTTTATACAAATATATAGACACTCTGCCCTCTTATTTACGGAGTGAAATTTAAGGGAGACCAAAATACGTTAGGCTGCAATGAGTTTGACGTCGGTGACAGGAACTTGGAACTAGCGGGCCATGCAAGCTTGACGCCAATTGTTTAAGAGGTTCTTAGCGGAGTACCGGTACCTGCTGTTGGTTCTTGCGTAGTACTACGCTGAACCCTTCGAGTGTTTCAAGATCTTTTTGTAAATATTTTGTTCTTGGTTACTAACCATAGACGTACTGGATGACGCAAGCTATTAGTTTAATTTCAACATTTAATTCATCATGTTTAGCCTCCACCTTGCAACTCCTCCGACCATGATTTTTTTCCTTTTAAGTTTCGTAGAAATGATGGACTCGCATGTCATTTTATGAATTCAATTCAGTTGATCTTCCTTATTTTAATATTTTATTTTTATTTTGAATATAATATTTCTATTTCGAGGAGCAGTTGGTTATTGAACTTGGAAGGCTGAACATGTTTGAAAATTGTCAATCGATATTTATTTTTCTAATCTATATATTTTTCCACGACAGGGTGCGCATGACATACTAAATCCATTAAACACTTGCAATAATTCGCTGCGATATATCCCATCTGAATCAGTGAGGCTCTTGGTACATTCCTCGTCTAGTCTGAGTATATATGAACGGACTGATAATCGATGTTTTTCGAACATCGATTATCCAACATTCCTCTTCTACCGTCCGATCATACATTCCTCGTAGAAGTCGTTCCAAAACACCTGGAAGTCTTATTCTACCGTCCCAACACGAATCTTCCCATAGAAGTCGTCCCTACATACCTGAATTTCGTTTCCTACCAACTTAATAGGATAGCCCCAGTAGAAGTCGTCCCGAAAAAGCTAAAATCGCTTCCTTACGACTAAACACAAAACTCCCCGTTGAAATTGTTCAGAAAGACTTAGATATCGTATTTGACCGTCCCAACACGAATCTTCCCATAGAAGCTGATTTCCTCATACCTGGATATCGTTTTCTATCAACTAAATACAATATTCCCTGTAGAAATCGCCCAGATACAATTGGACATTGCATTCTATCATCCAAACACACAACCGTGTCTAGAAATCGTCTTGAGGCAATGGGGTATCATAACCAACCGCCCATACATGCCAATACAATATTTATCGGTAGAAACCGTATTTAAAATGTGTATATATAATATGTACAATATAATATACATACAATATATACATATGTAAATATATATATATATATATATTGTGATGCGACGACCCGCTCCCCCGGAAATTGAATTTGATTTCGATCCCGGTGATGTCGCGCACACACAAAAAAAAAAATCAGATTCTTCTTGTTAATCTGTAATTATTCTTACTATCTATTCTTATCAAATCTTATGTCTATTATTAACTTCTTCTTTATTCTTATTATTTGTCTTACGTCTATTATTTTCTAACTATCTTCTTTCTCCTTGTTAATCCGTAATTATTCTCATTATCTATTCTTATTAAATCTTATATCTATTATTAACTTCTTCTTTATTCTTATTATTTATCTTATATCTATTACTTTCTAACTATCTTCTTTCTTCCTGTTAATCTGTAATTATTCTCATTATTTATTCTCATTATATGTTCGTGTCTATCAATAACTTCTTCTTTATTCTAATTTCATCTTTATTTTACTCGCTTTATCATTTCATCTTTACTTCCCTTTACCTTCTATTATTATTTATATATGTTTTTGTCTATCATTTTTCACTCACCTCAGAATTTCATTAACCTATTAGATCTGTCATTGTTCCTTCCTTTTTTTTCTTTTTCCTTTCATAATTACTCTCCCTTTTTTTTCATCAAATCTGCTTCTCTTTTTTTTTTCATTAATTTATCCATTTGTTTCATTTGTGTTGGTCGTATACTTCATCCATGTAACTATCTTCATCATTTGTACCTACCTATTTATTTTAGTCTTTAGATTCACTTTCTCTATCATCTCATTTAATTTATTTATTTATTTTTTTTTTTTCACCTTGTCTTCCTTATTATTCATATCTTTGTCCTTACATCACCACTATGCATTATTATCACCACCCATAATTACCACTATTCACTTACTTCATTATCTCTTATGCACACATTTGTCCTTTATTTACTTCATCTTCACATTCACCTGGTTGCACGAGCAAACCTTGGCAATTGTCCATGCCGTGGTATAGGTTAAGCTACTCGCCGTTCCACCAGCCGACGGTTATGCGCGGCTCGTGGCGCGGGGAAGTAAGGGCGAGGGGGAATGCCGAGCACAAGGCGCGACGGCGCGCGCGAGCGCCTTGCGGTTTTCTTGTCCGCGGGATGGCGCGCGCGACGTCTTTTTCCTGGACAAGTCGGCGCGGGCGCCTTGTGACGCTCGTCACAAATCTCCCCCCCTAAACCGGACTTCATTCGCAATTCTTGGTGTCGTCTTCTTGATCGATCTCTTTTTCTTCTCCTTGAACGCCCCGTCCTTGGGTGGGCGTCTCGTGGTTGGCTTCGCATGGTTACGAAAGTCCCTCTTGATTGGTGATTACTGGTAATGAGTTTCGCCTTACCCCTAGGTCATCTCCTGGTCTGCCTCACCCTCTCTCTCGGTCTTCTGGTCCTTCGGTCCTTCGGTCCTTCGTATCCCCCCGCGTCCCAGGGGTTCTCTTTATTGCCCAGCGACAGCCTCCAGCAACAGTCGCACTACCGCCCTCACCGATACCCGTTGTGACCCTCGACGGATAGGTCGGGGGGTGACGACGGCTATCAGTCGCTGCGGTGATGCTCCTGCTGCCGGTGGGTCATCTCGGGTCCCACGCGGCGATGTTGGTGCCGTGGGCGCATGCTCATCACGAACCTATAAGCCGAGTCTGGGACTGGCAACGTCGCGAGGGCAGGGGATATATCCCTTCAGTTCCGACACGTGCACCTTCGCGTTTCGCCGACTCGAGCCCGTCTCGAGCACGTAAACCGTCGGGGAAAGCTGATCGGAAATCCGAAAGGGGCCCTCGTACCTAGGAGCCAATTTGGAGGAGAACCTCTGGGTCCCGCTCGATAACACGCGTACCCTGCGCAACACTTGGTCTCCCACCCTGAAACTCACATCTCGTCTACCCCGATTGTAGTACCTTTCTTGAGTGGCCTGTGCCCCGTCGATATGGTGGACGACAAGGTCCCTCAACGCGTCTAATCGCCGCATACGGTCCTTCCATACCTCGGGGTCGATCCTCGAAACCAACTCGCGTCTCTCAACCTCTCTTCTCAAGCTTTTGACCGGTTGCGGGTGCCGGCCGAAGTTTAAAAACGCTGGTGACACTCTCGTTGATGTTTGTGTCGCTGTGTTCATGGCGTGACGTAGTTCGCACAAATGTAGGTCCCAATCGCGGTGGTCCGGTCCCACGAATATGGAAATCATAGTCTTTAAGGTCCGATTACTCCGCTCCACAGGGTTGGCTTGTGGGTGGTATGGTGGCGTTGTGACATGTTTCACACCATATCCTTCTAACATCTTCTTTAGCACGTGATTATCGAATTCAGTCTCATTGTCGCTCAAGAAGTAGTCTGGCGTGTTCCATCGGAATAGGACTAAATCCTCGAAAGCCTTGGCGACTGCCTTGCCGTCGGCTTTCTTCAACGCCTTTAATTCGACACATTGAGTGAATAGGTTCTGGAATACCAGTATATACTTGTACTGCCCCTTACTCGGGGGAAGCTCGACGACATCGGCAGCCACAACGACCCAAGGTTTTTCCACGATGCGATGACCCATTAGTCCTTGTGGTCCTGTTTGCGTGGGCTTATGCCGTTGGCACTCGGGGCTCTGGCGAACGTAGGTGTTCGTATCGTGGTAGATCCCCGGCCAGTCGTAATCTCTCGTGATTCTGTCGTACGTCATCTTGACGCCCAGATGGCCAGCTGACGGTTCCTCATGTGTCTCACGCAACACTCTCTCTCTCTCTCTGTGGTCCGTTGGTACAACGAGTTTCCAACTCTCGTGGTCCTCTGTCACGTTCTCCAAAATAGGGTCCACCCTGCGCCTGTATAACATACCATCGTGTACACTCCATCCCGGAAACTTGTATGGGAATTCTATGACTTCCTGAACCCTCTGGGTGTACCATTCATCCTCACACGGTTCGAATGCAGCAATTTCTTCGAACTCGTTCTCGAACATCCGGGACAACGCGTCCGGGACGTGGTCAATGGCTCCGCGTCTATGTATTATCTCAAAATCGCATTGCTGCATCTCTAGGGCCCAGTGGGACAGGAGGCCAGTAGGTTCTTTCAGGTTCCGGAGCCAGAGAAGTGCGCTGTGGTCCGTAATTGCTGTGAACTTATAGCCTTCCAAGTATGGTCTCAATTTCTTGATCGACCACAGCAACGCCAAGCACTCTTTTTCTGAGGTCATATAGTTGCGCTCCGCCGCGGTCAATACACGATTCACGTAGACTATTGGATGCTCACCATCCTCTCCCTCTTGCGTCAGTACTACCCCGATCGCGTAATGGCTCGCATCACACTGTACCGAGAATGACTACGAAAAATCCGGTCGTGCGAACACTGGCGTGGTCGTCAATGCTTCCTTTAGTTTGTTGAATGCCTCTTCCTGATCTGTGTCCCAGGTCCATGGTTGGCCCTTCCGTAATAACTTAACTAACGGGATTTTCAGTTCCGAATCTTCATAGATGAATCTCGAATACCAGCCAACCATGCCTACGAACCGCCGCAGTTGCTTCACGGTCCTCGGAGCTGGGTACTCTAGCAATGGTCGTACTTTCTCCGGGTCCGGTCTCAGACCTTCCCGATCCAACAGGAATCCGAGGTACGCCACTTGAGAACAGCAAAACTCGCACTTCTTCCTATTTACGGATAGTCCTGCACCTCTCAGTCCTTTCAACACGCACTCTAGCCAGGCCATGTGGTCCTCAAACGATTCCGTCGCTACGACGATGTCGTCCAGGTATCCAAATACGTTGGATTCATACTCTGGTCCGAACAGTGCGTCGATGAGCCGCTGGAAGGTCATGGGGGCGTTCGTCAGGCCGAACGGCATTCTGGTGAACTGTCAGAGACGTGATCCGGGTACTGCGAAGGCCGTGAACTTCCTGCTATTTGCGTCCATTGGTATCTGGAAGTACGCTTCCTTTAGGTCTACTTTCGATAAGAATCTGGCCTTACGTAGTTTATCTAAGATAGAATCCATACTAGGTAACGGATAGGCGTCCTTGACGGTGACAGCGTTCAGGTCTCTGTAGTCCATACAGAAGCGGAACGAACCGTCGGACTTCTTCACGATAACAGGCGCGCTGCTCCACTCACTGGCCGAGCGCTCGATCACTTCTTTCTCAAACATCTTCTTCACTTCATCCTGTACTACTTGCATCATCATCGGCGACATGCGTCTCGGCCGGTGTTTGACTGGAGCCGCGTCCTGTACCTCTATTTTATGTTCGGTCAGGGTAGTCGCTCACAATCGTTCAGCGGCCTCGGGCAACCACTTACTCAAGAGGTCCTCGACCAAGGTCCTCGCTGGCTTCGACGATACGCGCGCATTCGGCCGATATTGCTAACTGTTACTCTTCTGCCTCTTGTCCCATGCGATTAAACTTGCGATTAAACGATTAAACTTTCTCCACCTCTACGAGGCGGTGCCTCGTATACGCCACTGTCCAGATCCAAGACGGGCTTCGACCTCCCAAATCTGGCAAAAGTCCATACCCAATATAAGGTCATGGTCCAGGAAACTCACGGTTTTGGCTGATAACTCTCCGACAACCCCATCCACTTCTATTATTAGCGGTAGCTCGACTAGCATGGTCGTCCCTCCGCCTGGGCACTCTTCAGCCTCGTCGAGGTCGGCGGTAGTCGATCCTTGAATCGCTCGGCTACTCGAGGTCCGACGACCGAAACTACAGCTCCAGGATCGAACAATGCGCGATAATTCATCCCGTTCATCCCCACGGGAAGAAACAACCGATTCTCTAACGTCGCACGGCTACCTCGGGTCTGTCTTGGTCCGGGCCGGTTTCTTCCGTCTGTACAGTTTTCTCCAGGTCCTGGGACTCCACAGGTCCTGCAGTTCGATCTAACTCCGCTCCAGCTCTACTCCCCCCCTGAACTTTACTGTGGGGAGGTCCCGGCGTTAGCCAGGCTGGAGGCATACCTCCCGGCCATCTCGGTGGCGGGAACTCTAATTTCTTCAATACTTCGTTTAATCCGTAGTTAGTATTCTGCGGGGCACTCTTGGCTTCGGAAGCTTCTCTCGCGTCTATCGTTGGTCGGGGCGGTCTTACTATACACGGTCTCTTCTCCGCATACCACTTCGCTTCCTCGGTCTGCCGCTCCCTCGGGGACTCCCCGATCTGCACTTGACCTATCCAACAATCTTCGATCTCACGATTCTCTCGCCCCTCACACCGATTAATTTTTTCATATAAAAAGCTTACAAATCAAGGCATTCATGATCCAATATTTTATGAATGCTTTATATTATTCTAAAGTAATACTAATATTTAATTGTAATAGTAGGGAGGAATTCAATGCTTACTAGTAACAGTTAGGAAGAATTTCGTCGATCAATGAGGGCAACAACGTTAAATACCTTTAAGTCAAATAAAACAACAAATCAACTCAAATTATTTGAACTTAATACTCACATGTAGTCAATTACTTATTTATAATATTAATATGACAAATTTTGAGAACGTGCCATGGCAATAATTGATCTCCGTCACTCTTATGTTGCCAAATTTAATGTTAATAAAAACAATTTTCGATTGTTCTATTTTATATATGTGTATACACACATTGATACAAGAATTATAAATCTGCAATAGAATTGCAGAAAGTCAAGCTTTAGTTGATTGAAAAATTATGTTGCAATAGTGAAATTTTTTTAAGAATTGAACAAAGATAATTTGAAGTTTTTATGTCAAATAATAAAAGAAAAGATTTTTTATTTTAAAAAAATATGAAATCAATCATAAAAATTTTTAAATTCAACTTAAAATTCGTGTGCCAGTGACAAAAATAGTAAATATGAAGTAAAGCATAATATATACATAACTATATACACTTTAATATTTAAATAATCTTAACGTATCCCTTGAATCTTAAATTACATTGATATATTAAGTTTTGTGAATGTTAACGTATTGCAAAATTTGCACTAATCAGAAATTACAATATTTTTTTAAAACAGCAAATTAGACCATTTTTAAAGCCTATTTTTTTTTGCTTGAATATCAAATTTTACCTTTTTTGCAAAACTATAACAAGAATTCTCACCTTAATTGATTGGGAATTCCCAAGATAATCAGGATTACGAAATAGCCTTTATCGTGTTCGTAAACCTATCCAAAAAAAACTAATTCTGAAAACTAAATAGCCTATAAATAGCAAAACAATAATAAAACATTTAAAGATTATTGTATTATATTGACAGCATTAATAGCAAGGAATGACAGAAACAATTTAATTTTAATTCTTTGTAGTTAAAATGAACAAAATTTAGATTTATTTTTATTCGCTATAAGTTGAGAATTCAAAATTCCACCCAGTGCCATGCTTCATATATCAAAAAAAAAATAACACTTAATACATTTTGTAACTGATTACTTAATATAAAAATTTTTTCATTAATTAAAATATTGATCTCTAATAAGATATAAAAATAATGAAAGTATCAAGAAAAATTTTAATTAATAAATAAGCGAATAAATTACAAAAATAAATAAATTACAAAAAAAAATAACAAATTCTTTTTTTCACAAAAATTTTTTCTCCTTTTTTTTAAACAAATTTTTTTTCACGAAAATTTTTTTTTTTTACAAAAATTTTTTTTTCACATAAAAATTAAAAATAAAATTTTTTTCCACAACAAAAAAAATTAAATAAAAAAAATTTTTTTTTCTTCACAAAAAAAATAAAATTATTAAAAAAATTTTTTTTTTTTTAGTCACTCTCAATCAATCTATGGATCGCGCACATCCGCCCGCACGGCAACGGTCGTTTCCGCTGCACGCGGTCGTATAGCGACACGTGGCCAGGATGGCCGCGCCACGTGGCGATAAATCTAATTTGCGATCCCGACCGGCTGGGCCCCACGTTGGGCGCCATGTTTGTGATGCGACGACCCGCTCCCCCGAAAATTGAATTTGATTTCGTTCCCGGTGATGTCGCGCACACACAAAAAAAAAAATTTAATTCATCACTTCGCTTACCTTACTCCTCAGAGGGGGTTCCGCCGGTCTATAATAATAATGAAACGGGAGATTTCGGGAAGAATTACCCACGAATCAGTTTTAAGCCTCCGTACAAAATCCTTTATTCACAAATAACACAAGGAAAATACAACAGGAAAAGAAAGTTTCGCTCGGCCCATCCCGACCGCGACCCGCGTCCCGACGCACTCGCCGAATTTGGAGAGGATGACGGGGAAAGGAAAAGGGTAATGGCCGAGGAGGAAAAGGAGAAGAAAAACACGCGGCGCCCCGCTGACGGTCGGCTCGCTGTTGCCGTGGGGAGTACTCACGCGCCAAGATCTTCGGCGGTCGCGTGGCTCCTTCTAAGTCTCTTCGTCGTCCCCTTCGCTCCTCGCAACTCTGATCCGCTCTCGATTCCGCCCCTCACTCTCTTCTCTTCTTGGGCCCTTCTGCTGTCGTCCTCTCTCTCTCTCTCTACTTCTCTCTATCTCCCCAGCTCACTCCACCGCACTCTCGATGTCCGCACTCTCGATGTCCGCACTGCCTTCGACCTCCCAGATCTGTCTCCTTGCCTCTCCTAAATTACGATAACGCTCCCACACTCACTTCTCTACTCCTTTTTCCAATCTCCTCCGCTGCCCTTCTCCGGTAATATCTCTCTCCCTGGCCTCTACAACTACTACTACTTCTCGTTCTCTCTCTAGCTCTCTCTCTTCGACGATCGACTCGTTCCCTGGCCGACAGCGGACTCCCGCTCGTCTTACTCCTCACAGGGAAGAAGGATGGGATAAAGGGGGGGGGAGAATTCGGCGGCGCCCGACGACGGCCGATCACGGTCGTGACGCATTCAAAGTTCTGAATAATCACACTTTACATTCATCAATAGTTATATATCCATTTTGAATAATTCTGATATTAATTGTATCGATCGATGTATTGTTATAATGAAAAATGCAATGAGGTTTATGAAAAGTTTTTCTACATATTGTAGACTAACGCGAGCTTATACCCCAGTTACATTATCATTTACTGAAAACACATTATACAATAATAGCAAATTTCATTTATTTACTTAAATTTATATTTTTTTTTTTTAAATCAAGATAAACATTTTAATTATTAATACACTGTGCCAAATCAAACTAAAATCATTCGTGAAAAAAACAAACATTTTGCACAACAAAATTAGTTCGCTTAACTCGATAATTAATAATCTCAAAAATAAACTTAAGAAATTTAAAACTGAATGAGAAAAATATATTGCTGATTCAAAATAACATAAAAAAAAATCACTTCTATATATCACCTGTCTTAATTTGATTGATTTTCTATCATCTCGCTTATTACCTATCTTAAATTTATGTTAATTTCTAATATGTCTTATATTATCTCTTAAATCTATTTAAATCTATTTTATCTCGCTTATTATCTATCTTAATTTTAATTAAATTTCCATTATCTCGCTTATTGTCTATCTTAGTTTAATTTAACTTCTATTATGTCTTATTACATCTTAAATTTATTTAAATTTCTATTATCTCGCTTATTATCTACCCTAAATTTAATTTAACTTCTATTATATCATATTACATCTTAAATTTATTTAAATTTCTATTATATCACTTATTATATCTTAATTTATTTATCTTTCTATTATATAACTTACGTCTATTATTTTCTAACTATCTTCTTTCTTCTTGTTAATCTGTAATTATTCTTACTATCTATTCTTATCAAATCTTATGTCTATTACTAACTTCTTCTTTACTCTTATTATTTAACTTACGTCTATTATTTTCTAACTACCTTCTTTCTTCTTGTTAATCTGTAATTATTCTTACTATCTATTCTTATCAAATTTTATGTCTATTATTAACTTCTTCTTTATTCTTATAATTTGTCTTACGTCTATTATTTTCTAACTATCTTCTTTCTCCTTGTTAATCCGTAATTATTCTCATTATCTATTCTTATTGAATCTTATATCTATTATTAACTTCTTCTTTATTCTTATTATTTATCTTATATCTATTACTTTCTAACTATCTTCTTTCTTCCTGTTAATCTGTAATTATTCTCATTATTTATTCTCATTATATGTTCGTGTCTATCAATAACTTCTTCTTTATTCTAATTTCATCTTTATTTTACTCACTTTATCATTTCATCTTTACTTCCCTTTACCTTCTATTATTATTTATATATGTTTTTGTCCATCATTTTTCACTCACCTCAGAATTTCATTAATCTATTAGATCTGCCATTGTTCCTTCCTTTTTTTTCTTTTTCCTTTCATAATTACTCTCCCTTTTTTTTCATCAATTCTGCTTCTCTTTTTTTTTTCATTAATTTATCCATTTGTTTCATTTGTTTTGGTCGTATATTTCATCCATGTAACTATCTTCATCATTTGTACCTACCTATTTATTTTAGTATTTAGATTCACTTTCTCTATCATCTCATTTAATTTATTTATTTATTTATTTATTTATTTATTTTTCACCTTGTCTTCCTTATTATTCATATCTTTGTCCTTACATCACCACTATCCATTATTATCACCACCCATAATTACCACTATTCACTTACTTCATTATCTCTTATGCACAAATTTGTCCTTTATTTACTTCATTTTCACTTTCACCTGATTGCGCGAGCAAACCTTGGCATTCGTCCATGCCGTGGTATAGGTTAAGCTACTCGCCGTTTCACCAGCCGACGGTTATGCGCGGCTCGTGGCAAAAGGAGGTAAGGGGGAGGGAGAATGCCGAGCACAAGGCGCGACGGCGCGCGCGAGCGCCTTGAGGTTTTCTTGTCCACGTGATGGCGCGCGCGTCGTCTTTTTCCTGGACAAGTCGGCGCGGGCGCCTTGTGACGCTCGTCACAATATATATATATATATACTGTAACGGGGTACTTATTTATGAAACACGCGGTAGAAGTACCCGTTGACAGAGTTGTAAAGAATCCCGAACGGATTAAATTGTTTAAAACAATTTATTTGGACCGTAGATTCTTTACGGATATTTCTTCCTAAGACTTACCTTTATTTATCCTGGAAGTTATTTAAATAATAATATATATATTGATAGATTATCAATAATCCAGGAAAAATTAATTATCAGTTACAGGGGAAAATATTTTTATATTTTCTATTACTAATAAAAAGAAATAAAAAGAAAATTAATTTAATTAAATAAGAAAATAACTTTTACATTTATTAAATTATATAAAATTATAATAAATAATATACTACCCCTACATAATATGCACCCGCGATATGTTATCGCACGAATCCGTTCACATAGGGTGTGAGAGAGGAAAATTTATAAGTATAGCAGAGAGACAAAGCAACAAGTGCGCCACCTTACAAAGAGCAAGAGCAACTACTACAGAAAACCGTGTATGCGCTTGTTACTCTACAATTTATACTCTATGCTCGTATCTCTCTGTCTTTCTCACACTTTATAACACAAGTTTGTAATTTCTACGATTTGTAATTATGAAAATAAAAGAAATCAGTACAAAGAAATTATACTCTACTGAAACTCAAAGATATAAGAAGCAAAGAAAAATCCACCAAACTTATTGTACGACGTTGAAAAAATCTCAATCCAACGATGTTTAAATGAACTACTATCATATTAAATGTTTACAACCACTATTCTTAAGAGCTTGACGAATACTTTTTAAGGCGGACTATATTACTTTGCGTGAATTTTTACCTGATTTCAATGATTTTTTCGCTGCTGTTACCAATTTGTTCTCAAATGATAACTGATGATCAAAAATATAATATCAACATTTATATATTTATTTCAGTTAATAATAAACTAGACTTTATTATGCCAATATGGATTTCAATGAACAGAACGTGTAACTACCTGTTGCTAACTTTGATTTTGGAAAGCAAAAAAAAAGGAAGCGACACGGAGAGTTACTACCAGATAGTATACAAGCAGTATTCTGGGGTCCATCAAACTCCGGAAAAACAAATAGCTTATTAGCTTTAATCACTTATCCCAATAGTGTTAGATTTGAAAATGTGTATGTTTAGTCAAAATCGTTAAATCAACCAAAGTATCAATTTCTCAAAAAAGTCATAGAACCAATCGACGGCATCTCATATTTCCCGTTTAGGAAACATGAATCTGTAATATCGCCTGATGAAGCATTGCCCAATTCAATTATGATTTTTGATGATGTAGCTTGTGAGAAGCAAAATAACGTCAGACCATTTTTCTGTATGAGGAGACGTAAAAGTGTAGACTGCTTCTACCTATGCTAGTCATGTGCTCAACATCTTATTACAGATAATATTAATATGTTAGTAATTTATCGACAAGATGATGTGAATTTATGATGACCATGTCCACACTGATCTATCTTTCAACCAGTTTCGTAATCTTTCTTCTGAATGCTGGAAAAATGATAGATATGGATTTGCTGTTATTGATAAAGATAAAACGATAAATGATGGTAGATACTGAAAAGCTTTTGACTGTTTTAAAATAAAAAGAAATTAAAAAAATCGTAACCACTCAGTTCAATTTTACACAGCAACATGAGACCATGTCGGACTTTGAGGAAGAAAAGAATATCCTTAGCGAGCTGTTGCAAGCTCGTAAAGCTATTAACCGTTTAACGCCCAACTTGACCATTTTTCGATAATATTTTCAGTGGTGTGTAACACTAACTTAAAATAGTTCAAGAAATTCTTTAGATACCATTTTTAACGTAAAATTATATGTACTTTCAGAATACGGTATTAAAATTGTCCAATAATTCAACAATGAAAAGTTATAAACAATTATTTGCAAAAAAACGTGAATTTTTGAAGAAACAAAATTCCCAAATTCTCAAATTCTAACCCAAATTTTCGAATGGAAAGAGGGTTCGCTCGCACGTCCAACACGTATATATTTGGTCAATTGCATGTATACTTTATTGTAAAACAGTTGCAATACCGAAATTAAAAATGGCGGCCATCCAAACAATCCTTTTTCCACCAAACTTATCAAGAAAGGTTCGTGATTTTTTTTCTCGATTAGAATCGACTTAACGAAAAAAATTAAAGAACAAAAAGTTGTTAGAATTTATTAGAAAAGTCGTGTGAATTTTTTCAGATTTTTCTGAGCGACTTTTGGATTTTTGGATATGGCCATATTTTGATTAATTCTAAGCACTTTTTGTCCTATAACTTTTTTTGTAGAGTTGGTCTTTATTGAATTAAAAATTGTTGAACGTTCTTAGGCTAATGAATGTAACGTTGCCCTGGTTTCACCACAATCAACATTTATTTATTGTTTTTTCTAATCTAAGAACATTATTCTTCGTTTTTTATTTTACCTCGATAAACAACTATATCAAGAAATTCAGAAAAAAATATATGCTCTTTTTCTGATTACTTTGTAATTTTTTAAATTTTACGTTCGTAATAGGTCATAAGTATAAATTAAAATACATACTATATAACGCGTAAATTAGCTATCTTTTCTTATACCTATTTTATAAATTACTTTCTAAACTACTTATACCTATTTCATATTATACACACTCACGATTCTTTCTTACATATATCAGCTAACGACCTGAGAATGTCGAGTAATCGAGGAAGTCGATATGAAATTTCTGAAAAAGTCAAAGTTTGGCGTGTTCGAGAAATTACAGATATATTCAATAC
This sequence comes from Sycobia sp. Sy_11, assembly GCA_018907035.1. NCBI lineage: Eukaryota > Metazoa > Arthropoda > Insecta > Hymenoptera > Epichrysomallidae > Sycobia > Sycobia sp. Sy_11. The sequence continues at coordinate 685,687 of JACCIC010000239.1, read as the reverse complement.
GAACATAAAGAAATTCGCCTATTTTTGCACAGCATTTTCGATCGATGAAATGATGGTTAAATATTTGGTAGATAGGTACTCTATAACAATTTATAAGGCAAAAGCCAACTCGATTTGGTATCAAGCTTTGGGCTCTATGTAGCAGTTTTGGTTACCTTTTTCATTTTGACATTTACTGTGGTAAAAACGAAACAAATGATAGATTAGCAAATTGTACTCTAGGTAGCAGAGTAGTTATTCGAATGCTGGACAATATGTTGAAATCTTTATCTCCGCGTAAATTGCAACTGAATCATATTTATTTCGACAATCTTTTTATTTGTCCAGATTTATTGGTTCATCTGAAGAGAATTGATCTTCAAACAACAGGGACAGTTAGAGAAAATCGAGTGACGGTAAAAAATATCTTGGATAAAAAAGCTCCTAAAGGTACTTTTGCTGTACAACATGACCAGTCTAGTGGACTGAATTTTATTACTGTCCAAGGTTCGAAGCCTGTTTCAATTCTGTCCACTGCAGCAGGTATCAAGCCCCTTTTGGTGCTGTAAAAAGATATAGTAGCACTGATCAACAGAAGGTGGAAATACCATTTCCGAATGCTTTTAAAATTTATAATAACCAATTTATGGGCTGACTAGACATCCACGATCAGTACTGTAATAAAGTGTTACCAAGTATCCGATCCCAAAAATGGACGTGGAATATTTTGTTGCGCATAATTCAAGCATCTATTACAAATGCACTTATTCTGAGGAATACTGTTCAACAAAACGAAAAATGTGGGATAAAAAAATTTGCAGTAGAAATAAGCAAGCATTATCTACAAACAGTTTTATTGATGAAGCATGAGCTTGCAAAAGGAACCAAACGCTCGTATTGCTCGGAATGTAAAGTAAGAAGTTCTAAATGTTGTGAGAAATGCAATAATGAATATCTTTATGAACCATGCTTCAAAAAAAAGTACTATTAATAGTTATCTTCTTTGAGTATTTACTACTAATCAAAAAATTCAGAGTCAAAAATTGTTAAAAAAAAAACAAAAAAACAGCAAAAAACAAAATAACAAAAAAAACCGATAACATGGGTTCAATAATTTTGAATTCAATAAAGACCAACTCTAGAAAAAAGTTATTGGACAAAAAGTGCTTAGAATTAATCAAAGAATACTTGTGAATTTTTTCAGAATTTTCGGAGCAATCTTTGGATTTATCAAAAAATGGCCATATCCAAAAATCCAAAAGTCGCTCAGAAAAGTCTGAAAAAATTCACACGACTTCTCTGATGAATTCTAACAACTTTTTGTTCTATAAATTTTTTTCGTTAAGTCGATCCGGATCGAGAAAAAAATCACGAAGCTTTCTTGATAAGTTTGCTGGAAAAAGGGTTGTTTGGATGGCCAACATTTTTAATTTTGGTATTGCAACTGTTTTACAATAAAGTATACATACCATTGACAAAATTTGTACGTGTTGGACGTGCGAGCGAACCCTGTTTCCATTCGAAAATTTGGGTTAGATGAATTTTTTTTCAAAAATTCACGTTTTTTTGCAAATAATTGTTTATAACTTTTCATTGTTGAATTATTGGACAATTTTAATACCGTATTCGGAAAGTATATACAATTTTACGTTAAAAATGGTATCTAAAGAATTTCTTGAACCATTTTAAGTTAGTGTTACACATCACTGAATATATTGTCGAAAAATGGTCAAGTTGGGCGTTAAAGGGTTAAAAGAAAATCTGCACTATTGAAAGAGGAGAGACAGAATCTTGAAAAAGTTGTAGGAGATACATTGAAACCTATCATTACACCACTTGAAAAGCTTGTGAAATCAAAAAGTTTACAGTCTTCTAATCTCATTTCAGATTATCATAGCATTAAAAAACCAACTAGATCCCGAAAAAAGTTGAGCTTTATGTTAGATCATAATATTCGCTCAGCTTCCATAAAAGATTATGATTCCGATGATAATTTTGCCTCATTAGATAATTGAATGATGAATTCGACATTCAAATTTATGCATGAAGACAATGTTAAAACAAACATTTTAGCTCAAAGCCGCAGTGAATTTGATAATATATATGGAGTCAGAAATATTGGAGGTACATACGTGCTTAGTGATTCTGAAATTATATTTGATGATAATAAAATAAAAGTGAAAGATTTAACTTATCCTAAAAGTAATGGACTAATGGAGCTACTTATTACAAAAGTACCAGACGACACATTAATAAGTCCAGCAGTCGTGAAAATTATCGCAGTATTCCAGAAGCAACAAGTTAATTACGACATAATTTAGTACGACATTAGTTAGTACGACATAAAGTGGTTGAATAGCTACACAAACCTGCTCGTCGCAGGTATAAGCGAAGAAAATATGATATACGTGGTATAAATAAAACTGATGCAAGCAGATCTTGTAGAAATGATACCCTACTCTAAGGAGAATAAAGGCTTCGATACTTACTCACTTTTATAGATTTGTTTTTGAAGTACCCTTGGGCTAAACCAGTAAAGTCAAAGAATGGCAACGATGTTACTCTAGCTTAAAAGTTCTAGCTTCTAGATTCAAAATCTCATGAAGAAATATAAGAGAAATCTATACGCTTCACACAGTAATCTTCATGCAAGTATTTGTGACCGATTTAATAGAACATTAAAAAATGCAATGTGGATTCAATTCAGTAAACAAGGAAAGTACAAATAGATAGATATCCTACCAGAATTACTGAAAGCTTACAATTCAAGAAAACATCGAACCATAGGAATTAAGCCTGAAAATGAAAGCCAAGAAAATGAAAAGGAAGTGAAGAAGCTTTTTCAATTGAGACGATACTAAGAAAATACCGAAATACAATGTCAGAGATAATGTACGAATAAGTAAAATAAAACATATTTTTGAAAAAGGCTACAGATCTAGTAGGTCTACTGAAATTGTTACAATATCTAGAGTTGTAAAAACTGATCCAGTAACTTATCACGTTAAAGATTATTATGATAAGCCAGTATCTGCGGCTTCTTATGAAACTGAAATTCAAAAGACTAATTATCCTGAAATTGATCTGGTAGAAAAAGTGGAGTGGTAACAGTGTATATGTTAAATGGTTAGACTTCAATAGTGATCATAATAGTTGGATAAATAATAAAGAAATTAATTGAATACAAGATATAATATAAGTAACATATATGGAGAAGTATATGGATAATAATTTCAAAGTAAATAAGAAAGACATTGTATTATGATTATAGTATTTATTTATGTAATTAAGTTATACATGTTTTTTGTTTTTGACAAATAAATAATGAAAAGAAATGGAACTATGTGCTTTATTATTACTTAAGAAGTAGAAGTATTAAACTTAAAACAAATACCACTCTAATACTCTATAAATAAACAGAGCTCGTTTGCTTTGTTAGCCATATTAATGAAAATTCTATATCTTTTAATATTACTGACGATATCTTCTGTGATATGAATATTTGAAAGTTGTCGTCTAGCTCAGCAACTTTATGTATTCATAATTTTTCTTCAATACCATACATTTCGTCCTCGGCAAGAACTCGCTCTCAGAAATTTTATTTAGAGTGGCTAAATTCATTCTAAAGGAAAAAAAAATACTTTCTTAATGCCACCATAGTAAAAAATTAATTTTTAAAGAGAAAATTAGCTATGAATCTTACCTTATTGGATTAGTCTTGTTTTATTTGGAGAGGGTTGACAATTCTCAAACTCTTCAACTGCTCGAATGAGTTCTACATCATCTTCCCTCTGTTCATATAGCTCATTCCCCACCACAATTTCTGCCCCTTCCATTGCTTCATGGAGTACATGCCTTCTCTTGACTTCAACTGAGCTGACGCTTTCCAATACCTCCAAGATTTCTTCAGGATTCCAGTTAGTTCACCTGCACTGCTATAAACCGCCATCCTCTCTCGTGCAGCTGGATGTTAATTGGTTACTTTATCGCCCCTCTCTTGTTCTGCGTGTATATCTACCGTTACTCGAATCTCATTAGCGATTTTATTCTCCCTCTCTTCTTCCTTAGTAGCTGCACCTACTTGAGCTACTCTTTCATTAGTCTCATCGGGCCCCCTCTCATTAACATGCCCTCTTCTATTTGCTGACTTTTACTTTCCATTATTTGCCTCTCTACCTGACTTACAGCTTGCGACATTTGCTCTTCTAGGATTTTATAGTGTTCCCAAGGTAATATGTCTGTAGTATTGGGCAATAAGTATCTTTTATCATCAAATGGACTTAGAGCAATTTTTTCTGTTTTTCTATATGCACTGTGTAATTTTGAGCGAATTTTACACTCCCCTCGCTGTATAATCACGAGATCTACCAAATATCTTCGACTATCATCAAACGTGATTGATCTTTTTACAAGGTTCGATTTTATTAATTTAGCTTTTTTTACTATCCCTCCTCCATCTATTAAAATACTGTACATTTTACTCCGTAAACAGATCAATTCCATCATGCTCTTTCCATTACATTCATCTTTCAAGAGTCCAGGAACTTTTTTATTTTGACCTGGAATACCATACTGATTATTTTCGTCATAATCAGAAGTATCAAGTCTATGAATATTTTCTTTCAGTATTGGATACATATCGATATCATCTACTTCAAATATCAAGCTATAAGTATCAGTATACAAAAGCTTACACTTTTCGCCCACTCGACGTATCATGTAATAGTACTGTAAATAATACACTAATGTCTTTAATAGATCGAGGTTACAAAGCCCAACCTATATCGGCTTTTTGATTGTTACACTTGTTTTCCTAAGCTGAATGGCAACTAAATTTTCATCGAAAATTGCACAGCTATGATAATTAGGTAGGGCTATGCGTGCCTCTGCTCCATATCGACCAGTGAATTTATTTACTAAACGTACATCAACGCGAGATCGCTCTCACTCAATGCATTTTCCCTATACAACATTAATTAATAATTTATAAAAAAGTTTTTCAAACTCATTCTTTGCATGCTTTCGCTTTCCAGTATTTAGTTCCACATATGGTTGCAACCAGGCTTTCTGTTTAAAACTCAAACTTTTATGTACTTTTTTTCAATCGAAAACCATTGTCAAGCGCTTGCTTAAGAGCATGATAATGAATTTTAATAATGAATTGTATACCTTTTTTTATCGCTCAATGTAGTTAGCAGTTTCTTCTGTTTTGAACCAGGTGGTGTACGATGCTCAGCACAGAAAGATAAATCTTGATAAGATTATTAATATCGTAATATAAAAGTGTCTTTCTTTTTTTTTTCATCGTATACCGATCCCATATATGGATTATTTGCCTTTGAATATCGATTGCAGCACTGACTTATTCCACCCTGAATGCCTGATTCAATAAATAATAACATGTCAATATCAGTCAGAAGCTCTAATTCTACCTTTGTCATTTAGGTTATTTATTTATGTATTTATTTATTTTAAGAGATTTATTTATTTTTTGAGAACATCCGTTTTTAAGTATAAGTCCGAATACTCTCCTAAACTTCTTATCTTAAAACTTGCCCATACTTGAACAACGTGCTTGTAATCTTCTTCAGTAATATCTGAATCTGTTAATTTATTATAAAATTCATTTTTCGACGGCATTTTTGTAGTTAATAATTTATCGAGTCCATCTACAAAATCGTAGGGAAATATGCCTTTACGTCTAAGAAGATTCTTCAAAATCTATGAGTTCCATTGGTTTTGGATTTTTATAGAGATAATCAATCTGCTCACCAATTGATTTCACTTTACGAACAAACCATTGTGCAGGCATCTCGTCATCTGAACTTTTCTGTCCATATGCTTTTTAAGCGGATAATTTGCAATCAAAGCTACATTTTAAATAGAAACCTATACTGTACGCTTCATGTAGTTGAAAAGCATTCTCGTTTTCTGTAGGTTTTCATAAACATCCAAAATCTACATAAATTACAAAAGGTACTTTTTCACTTTTACTATAATCTTCAAATTTCAAAATGTTATTTGATGAGTTTGGTAAATTGATTCTACAATCGTTAATGTTTTTACAAAGATTTTCATGATTTTATAGCCCTTCCTCACTATAAAAATGTCGTAAGCATCTTTCACAATGGTATAATTTTTTATGAGCTTTACTCACTTGCGATCTAAAAGTGTGGATATACTTTTAATCGAAACATAATGGAATTTAGTTACACTTCCATTATTGTCAGGAATAGTATTTTCTTACTGCTGCTGGCCACACTCTCCACGGAGGGGCTCATGAACGAATAGTAGTCGTCGTTGTACATAATGGGCTGCTCTTTCTAGTGCACCATTCTTCGCCGCTCTTCCGGCGTTTCGATGGACTTCGTCTGTGCTTGCCTATAAAAAGAAATCAAATATATGAATTACAAACGTTAAATTGTAAAATTTAAATGACAATTTAAACAATTTATTATATTTAATATTTATTATTAAACAATACATTAAAAACAATTTAATGTTTTAATTTTTAAAAATTATTATTGTTACTCGTTCCATCTCGTCGAAAATTTCAGCAAATTTTGCTGCCTGTAGAACCGTGTCTGCCATCTCCAATAATTTTTAGTGTAAGCTTCTCCAATCTCTTGGAGAAGCGATAGATTTTCCCTCATCGGGTGAAGGTGAACGACACCTCTCTAGGTAGAGCGTAACTACTCTCATCAGAGAGGCTGCCGCTATCGGCATCGGCGTCGTGGACCGTGCCGACCTTGACATCGAACAAGTCCATCGATTTGCTGTAGTTTCTTTTCCTATGACGGTTGCGGGGAGCCTTCTCCACGGCTTGGAGCCTCTTCCCGCTGCCGCTGCTGTTGCCGTTGCCGCTACCGTTACCGTTGCGGCTGCTGGTGCTGGTGTTGGTGCTGGTTCTGGTGCTGGCGATAGTACTAGCGTTGCTGCTGGCCATGGCGTTGGCGTTAGTGTTCAGAGCTACACTCATTTTCAAGAGTTTAGAAAAAATGAAAGCAGACTGAGATAAAAAAGCCATCCGTAATTCTGCTTTTATACAGTGTTCTAGTGCTAGCCTTTAGGGAGAATCTTTTCGGTTGGTCAAAAATTTTCCATATTGATGACAAAAAAATTTCCTTATTGGTGGAGGAACAAAATTTTTCTTCTCCCTCTTATACCGTCACAGCTTACAGAAGCATCAAAAAAATTTTTTAACTCCTCCCTCTCAGCCTCCCTGAAACGTGTAATATTCCTCATTGGTGGAAAGTTCATATTTAGTCCATCAAGTCCCTCCTTTCCCGTTTACTCCTTTTATAAATGGGAATTAACGCTTTGATTTTACACTGTACCAAAATCGTGAAAATCGAGAAGAAAATTATCTCGCTTTCAGTATATAGTTTTACGTTAAGTGTTTGCTACAACAATGGTCTTTCATAGCCCATAGCCATGAACGGTCAGCGAATTATACTAATTAATGAGGCAACCTCGATCCGTATAACATGAGGTGGAGGCCCACATTCACCTTGTCCACCAGATTTTCACCAGGTTGTCGTTATAGGAATCATCATTCATAACCATCACCAGTAAGAGGATTACACTGATCGATTGGGTCAACATCAATCGGTATAATAATGACTTTGCTATAGGCATCATAGCACATAAAGGAGAATGGATATTCCCTCTTCTCCAGACTTTGCTCGAAACAGAACGAGAAATTCTATATGCATTCTACTGCACTTAATATATACTCACGTCTAATGTGTGCTATGTCAACAACATGACTGTGATTGACCAGTTGGGAGCTCAGCACACTTTTTAAAGGGGGAAGGTGTGCAAGAATGCCTATGTGCTAGAATGTCTATAGCCTATCTACTAATTTGATTTTTTTATTCTTTTTCATGATATAAAGTGAATGAATAAAAATTGATACATTTTTTTTGCAAAGAGTTTTCTTTATTTAAATTTTTACGTAGAGATATATTAATTGAACCTATTGAAATAGATTAATAATTACTGAACTATGGAACAAGCGTTCGAAGATTGCCCGTCCAAATTTAAAACACGCTTTAAGGGAGATCCACACTTTTATAAAAAGCATCCATTCTTTAGAGAAAAGAGAAAGCTTATAGAAAAAAGCATCTTACTCGCTAATATCACAATTCTCAAAGTGAATCAAATTAGCACACATTTATGGTTTCTATTTGTTTGAAGTGTCGAAATGATGAATTATAGTTTTTTTGGTTTACTCGTTGTTTTTATAGTCAAAAGATGCTGCAATCTTTGTGGGAAATAGTAGATATTGATAGAGATCGAGGCAGACTAATTCTTCATCAATTGTGTTACAAGGATACTTTACAAAATCTAGATGGATAATTCAGTCTAAATTGAGAGACATAGCTGTGATTACCTTCAAAATAAGCAATGTAAAGTTTAATAATTAACGCTTTACAATTACCAACATATAGTATATTCTTAATTGTAATGTAAACTTTGCTGCTATTTAATTCATGAAGATTTTTATTTTTCTTACAGACTTTATACAAGGATCGATTATACTAACATAATTTAAATAGATCCAATATTATCTACACACAGTCGTTCCGAAACTGATCAACATATCACGATGAGATCGAGAAGGAAAAGTTATAAGTAAATTCGAATCAATTTTGGACTTTTGCGAATAGTTTTCGCGCTAGAGGCCTACGATGGCTCGATCGCTAGAGCGAAGGACTAGTAACTTGGTGACCCGAGATCAATCCCGGTCTCGGCCGATTGATACAAGCACCGCTGTAATAATTTGCATGTGCTTTGTTTACAAACACATCGTAGACCTCCGTCGCTGATTAGCTCCGATATTTGGAAGCATAAATAGAGCGACGTTAAATAACATAAAAAAAAAAAAGTTTTCGCGCTACGCGTCATTGTCCATCAAAGAATCAGGGTACATAGATGTCGGCCAGCGCTCGTGCAGCAGGACAAGGAGTACCTAGGCAGAGCTTTTGACAAAGAAAAAATAAACAAAATAGTAGTCTCTGTCGATAAGGGCCTAACTAATATGCAAGCCAATATCGCGGTTATAAAATCCGACCTTTTTTTATATCACTTCTCAAAACGTCAGCTGAGAACGTCTCTCTATCTAATATGTGCTGGCAAACGGAGTGGCATATGCCAGCTTCTCCCTTTGCCTTTGTACACGCAGCACACTGCTCAATAAGCACTCGGCATGACAGCTGCCACTTAATCTATTTTTGAGCATCGACATACACCATACAGTCATAGGGCTGGCATCGAGCAGAAGATTTTTCATGCAATATTTCGCTGAATTTAGCATCCTCTTTAAACTCGCACAATAATCTAGGGACTGTTGGTCTATATAAAGTCAAGATGTAAATAAACAATATTGGTGAAACGTTGGTTTAGATGAACTCAGCACTGCAGCACATATGCCTGAAAACAAGTAACATTTATGCAATACAGAGGAAATTATCGCACCTCAACATATCAGGACAACGTTACACTTATCTTAATTAATAAAAATATATTAAAATTAAAATGTTCATATTTACCAATATATAATTAGTGCACGTAGCACATCAACACCTGGTATTTACACTAATATATACAAATAAATCAACAACGCACACAAGGTCTTTATGGCAGATACAACTGACCATTTCATTTCAATAAAGGAAAAGTGTAAATATAAAATAACATTTTGACTAAATAATATATATATAATTAACTAACATTATAAATAATAATTAATAACAATTTTCAATAAAAGATATATATATAAATAAAGTTGATAATAATTTTTATTATCACGTATAATAATAATAACAATAATAGAAAGAAATAAATTTTGAGAATTAATTAAGTAATAACACTATTTATTTTGTAAATAATAAGGATCTTATTCTGGGTAAGTACCAGAAATTTTAAAAGAAAATCATACCACTAGGCCTCGCTTGTGTGAGGTAAAAGTTATGATATTTTAATTAATTAGACATATATATTAACTGGATTAATAAAAATATATTTAAATATTATTAAACAAATTAATTAATAATAAATAAAATAATATAAACAATAACAGTAAATACAAAAGAACAACCTTTGCTCGTAGGCACTGATGAAACTAGATAAAGAGTATTCTCAACTTTAGTGATTGAAAATTATAATAAAATTCAAATATTATAAATAATTTAATAATAGTATAAATAATGATGCAACATTCTACGAATACCCAATTATGGCAATAGTAAGTGTAATAGAGAAAACAACTGGGCTACTAGTAATTAGGAAATAATCATAACGATCCAATTGATGATCAGATAATAAGCATAATGAATAATAATAATAATGAATAATAACAACAAAAATAATATAATAATAAATAAAACTACAACAAGCAAAATAACAATAAACAAATTACATATATATTATTGTAAGAAGATATTTAATGATGACAAACAAATAAAATTTTGAAAAATTTTAAAATTAGAAATGAAAGGAAGGGGGTAACCATAAACAAGTGAAATAGATAGAATTAAAAATTGTACTTATGTCGACTGTTCCGAATTAAATTAGTAAATATTTTTATCGATCTTACAGTCTTTATAATATAATATATTTGCTAAAATAATGATCGTGAGACTGTCCTTGTTTATATTTCTCCGTAGAATCTGAAATAAAACTTATTACTAAAATAAATTATAATAAACTGTTTAGTTCCCGAAAATGAATAGCGGTTCGAAAAGACGGATCCCAAGGTGATTCTAAATTTAAGGTGATGGGGCAGTCAGATTGTCCTTTACTAATATAGAATATTGCTGTTATTAATTTTATTTTATTTATTATTTGATTTTTATTTTTAATTTTTAATATAATTTATTGTAGTAGCAAGTTTTATTTCAGATTCTACGCGGGCCGACATAAACAAGGACAGTCTGATTATCATTATTTTAGCGAATACATTATATTATAAAGTTTGAAAGACCGATAAAAATATTTATTAAGTAAAATAATTTAAACAATTTTTGAAATAAATAAATTAATTACCGTAATTAAATTAAATGATATATTATATAAATACATAAAATAAATGAATAAAAAAAATTAAAACATTAACAAATAGTAAATAATCAGTAACTAATACACATTAAATAAATGTATAACTAAACTGAATAATTAAAATAAATTAAAAATTAAACACTGAAGAAAGGAAATTTCAACCAAAAATTGAGCTGAATAAAAACTTCACAAGGAGAAACGGAAAAAAATATTTAAATGAATTACTGACTATACACAATTCAAAAAAGGGGGAAAAAGAGGAAAAATTCTCTTTCTCCCCTATCACCTAAAGCAAAAGAAAACTTTTTATTGGTAACTTTATAAAATCAACAATTTTCTCCTGAAAAAAGAAGTGAAGAAGAGAGTTTCCTTTTTCTTTTTTCTTTAACATTTTTTAATAAACCAATCGTGACGATCGGATAATAACACCTCGTTCTTAATGCACTATTAAAAAATGCATATGTACCAAATAAAAGAATGTGGTTACAGGTGAAGAGAAACGGCTGAATAGTATGTTCATCGAGATGATCAAGGCAGAGCTATTATGAGAAGTGCAAAATCGGAACGTAAAATTGGACGAATCACTAAATGATCTTCGCAATAGGTTAATTCATCATGAATTACATCTTATTTTCGAGAAGGACGCACTGAAATGGAATAATTCTGACGAACTGGAGACACCGGACGGTAACCTATATGAGTAATCAGATGTCGACAATAGATGAACTGGAGCCACAAGGACAGCACATGAGAAATGTAATCCTGAACCGGAAAGAGTAAGAAATAAAGACCTATGAAATGTGCAAGAATGCTGCAGCACTATACCGCGCCTATGACACTATCCCAGAAATTCCCCAAAGGAAGGTAATCCCATGCCATGGTACGCATCACCACACATAGTAACAGTATCGACAACGTCAACAACATACAAGGAATTCGAAATATTTCTAACGCCTTTGCAGTATTTCATATGCTCAGAACAAGGAACACACCCTTTGAATTTCTAGCAACTTCGACAGCTCACACGTCACATAGACGACACGAAATTGGAACAGCACGTTGAACACTACCTACCTGAATCTCGAGCAGATCAAATACATCACTAATGGTAAGTATGTTTCTCCGCAGAACCTCGAAAAGATATCGACGAGTTCATTGAAAGTTTAGAAGAGATCATAAGGAACCTAGATCTTCCAATAGCGGACGTCCAAAAACTAATCCCTGGAGTCCTCTGTGCAGCACCCCGCGTATGGGTAAGGCTGATAATAAAAACTGACGAACTGAAAAAAGAGGACATTAAATCACCACTGAGACGCGAATGTCGCTCAATAGATTAGTTGGCGCACTGCGCCTACAGCTACAAATAGAGATTGGACTAAATGAATCAATCGGTGCTTATTTAATAGGAATGAAAGTGTTGCTAGAGAAGTCGGCATCACTTAATGCTCTCGACACATAATTAGATAAAATTTACCGAAATCTTTACCTCGATTTTAATCAACAAGATAGATCGAAACGACTTTAACTCGATTAACAAACTGCAACTGCTTGGCTAGCTGATAGAGTTAAAAGACGAACTAACTAAGCAGTATAAGGTATTGTCAGCTCCAGAAAAATACATAATTAGTACATCTGCATTCTCCGCAGCAGATCGAGCAACCCCAGGTAACCGATTAAGAGTAGCGCCGTAACACGGTGATAAATCCAAAGAGAGAAAAAATCAGATCACTCTAGTCGAGACAGCAGTCCCGATATTGGCAAAAAAGGAAAAGAGTCTGTGGGATAAAACTCTGAATAAAGAACCTGGAATCCGTCACTGACATTAAATAGACGACGATTACCGGAAAGACCGTGAAGCCCCAAACGTAAGTCCATATCATACACAGATGCCAGAGGTCAGCACTAATATAATCAGCCACATTCGGAACATAGACGAGACCGATCAACTAGCCGTGACAGACAATGTTGATAAATGCCTCGGACGCCACCGAATAGAGAGCCTAGGAGAAACAGCCTCACTCCAGCAAATATAGGCCATGCTGGATATGCAGTAGATCGGGTCACTAGGCGGAATGATGCTCTGATAAATGCAGATTGCACTGCGTCAGTTGCGTTCAGAATGACGTGACAACAGCAAACTGCACGTGCTGTGGCCACTGCAGGCAACTATCGGAAAACTAATAGGGAACAGGAGAACGAACTCCAGAACCTCAAATCATTCGACTTGACAGTCCCGTGATATGTATACCGACCACATGCCACATACACCAAGTACAACTATACGAGCGAAGGAAATTACTAGGTCAAATCCACTCACGATAATCCAGGACGAGGAGAATCGACTTTTCCTAAACCTGGAAATAGCAAGGAAAACATTCCCGGCATTGGTAGACCCGGGGGCGACAATCCTGAAAAATGATACAGTTGACGATTATACTGGTTGTATCATACATGCACTTACTCGACAGATATGTATATGCTAATCACGGAGAAGTCGACTCAACAGTCAACATCGATGATCAAGAAACAACAGCGCGCTTGATAAAAAATCTGAAAAAACATCGACTTTGCTAAGACCACTTGGCATAAGCTCAAGAACATACTGCGGTGATTTGCCATCAGATAGTGAGATAGTCGTTAACGAACAACTCGTTAAAATGTAAAGAAATGATAAATAATAATAATATAATTAACTCATCATACAGACGTACATATACTATTGCAAATATAATTATTTATTAGAAAGCATGATAATAAATTTATGCATGTATAAAGTGACATTTTAACTAGATTTATGTAGCAGAGATATTCCAGAATGTAAGATGTCCATAAGTTCAAGATCATAAATATTAAAGTATTGCGTTAAAAATATTAGCGTATCATTAGTAAAGGATAGAGTAAGTATATGTCAATTACGTATAGCATATGCTCTTAGATTAAGAGTATAAATATAGTTGGCATTACAAGTGTAATAGATTTCACAGAAACGATCTCGTAGATACGTTGACATAAAATAGCATTAAGCTTTTACATCATATACCTTATAATTTTCATAATAAGTCACGATAATCGTTATAGAAAACTAATTTCTATCTGACGAAAGCACAATAAAATATGTTGGTGGATCCCAGTTTATAGTCGGTTTCGAACCACTGCTTATTTCACTACCTTATGAATAAAATTACTATATATAAACTACTGTAAGCACTGGTTTCGAGGAATAAATTTATATTATAAATATGGTTGCCAAAATATAAATCATGTATAAAGCTAACTTAAAATATAGGAATATATATGTTTTCAAAACAAATAAATTCTCTTTTATAAATTGTTAAATTATGCTTTCTTTACCCATCAATTCCATAAGTTTTCGAAAGAAATCGATAGGCTTCAGCTACACTTTTTCTTTAATACAGCTTAAATATAATGCTGCCAAGTTATTGACAGATACACAGCTCACTATTGTAACAGGTCGGATATTTCTGCTCGAGATCCACCTTTTGACAAACGCTGAAAACTTACTTGTACACCCAATATGACAAGAATATTTTCAAATTGGAAATTAATTATATTATGGCTCTTTGGTAAAACATCGAACAATTTTATTTATTAACATGTATTAATGAAGTCCGATGGAATATCTAAAGATCTAGATACATAATTTGATTTGCCGCAAGGGCACCACAGGCTGCTAGTATACTAGCTAACCAGATAACAGCTGAAGTTGATCCTGATAGCTTTACTATCGTACCAAGACAGCATGAAAGTAAAAACTGTGCAAGGAAAACCATTGATGATATAATAGCAATATCTGTACCTAATCCACGTATGCCAATATCTTCTGTTATTATTTCTTCTGCTGTCACTGTAAACTGATAGAAATAAAAAAAAATTTATTATAACGTTATACTAATTTCATTATTCATTTTTCATTTTTTGAGTTTTGTCTTATTAAAGTAGGATAAGAACATCGACTAAATTTTCTACAATATTAAAATAGATAAGATAAATAAAAAAGGGTCTGCTATTTGTGAAGGTAACATTTTTACTGCTTTAACCAAGATGCATTTGCAATGACTACTTTAAGAATATGAACATGCGTCTTATACGCAGCAAAATACTCGGTGAGTACCCTCAAGGCTTTACGGAATCTGCCTGAGCATCGGCATTTGTAGTATATAGATAAAACGAAAGCATGATTTCTATATTTTTTATTATCTGAGATTTTAATAATTTTCGGCTGCTACTATCGTTATTCTGATACAAAAAAATGTGTAAATTTTATCATATCATTTTCGTCATATCATTCATCATATCACTCGGTCGTTCTAATTAAATAAATGAATTTTTTAAAGTTAAAACGTGATACTAACATATCACTATTTGAATACTATGAATACTTTAAATGGCTGGAAAGTAAAGTTCATGGTGATAGCTAATACTGTATTATATATATTAAAAGAACGTGTTTTTTTTTTCGTGCTAGAATATTTGGACAGACAATAACTGTGTGTAATTGTTGGTGCCGCGCGTGATCACAATCGATGATAAGCAACAACGTGTTTATAACCTGGAGCCTTGTTTAACAATATTGAGCCCTTATAACAAGAATCTTTCTGTCGATATATTACATTCGCTGAAAAATGTCCTCATAGCTACACTTTAGATTCCAATACACAATTTGTTGAGAAGAAAGAGTCCGCTGGCGAAATTATGATATTAATATTTATTACTATGACTACATTGATACGGGAAATACGATGAATAGCAATTATTTTGTAGCATTGCCGGGCGATCGCAGGAAGAAATCATGAAAACACTCCTGCATTTGAAGAATAAAAAAATGATGTTTCATTAAGAAAATTTACAGATATCAATAAAAACAATGATAAAATTGCATTAATTAGCTGTATTCCAATTTTTTTGTCCCTGCTGGCTTTTTCTTCTTTGCAGATCTGCAAAGATTGCTTCTGATTTAAGTGAACTAATAACTTTTGTTAAAATTTATATGGTTAATTACATAACAGAACAAAGTAATCAAATTAAAATGACATTTCAGAATTATAAATGATTATTTCTAATTTCTACAAATAAAAGAATTAAATTAAAAATAATATTTATTTTTTCATAATATGTAAATATGTACAAATATCAATTCTTGTACATTTCAAAATTATTATTTATTATTTTTGAATAAAAACATTAGTTATTGAAAGGCTCCTGGACTCGAGGGAATTTCAGGACAGTTGCAGAAAATAGTAGTGGAAGTGTACCTTGAAGTGTTTCTGTAGATGTACAATTCTTGTCTAACGGGTGGCTCATTTTATTATAGCTGGAAGATGGCAAAACTTGTAGACAAGCGCAAGGGTCCGCAGAGGTCCCTGGTTGTATTAATCTCTGTATATGTTGGATACTACCAGTAAACTGATGGAGAAACTATTACAGTTATGCCGTCTCGAGGCCGCGATCGCTACATGTGATCTGACCGACAGACAGTATGGGCTTCGAGACGGCCGAGCGATGGTAGATGCAATCCTTAAGGTTATAAATACTGCAACAGGTACAGAGAGAGATAATCCCTATTTGCGACCTGCTTTCTGGCGACCCTTAACGTTTGGAATGCTTTCAACTTTGTTCGATGGGCTAATGTTTTACAATCCATGGAGCAGGATTTCAGGATGCTGCCCTATATACTTCGAATATTGGATGACTACAGTAGAAACCGCTTCCTCGTTTATAAGATATCTGATAGCTATAGAACAAAGAGATTTAGTGCTTGGGTGGCCAAGGGTTCTATACTTGGGGTCGACATGTGAAACATTTCAAATGATGAGATCTTACAGATACAGATGCCTAACAGCACCATTAAAATTGAATACGCAGATGACACAGCAGCTGTCGTCATCGCTAAGGATTATGACGTTATACAAATGCGACTTAATCAAGTGATGTGCCGAATGGACAAATCGCTGGAGAGCTATTGATTAGAAATGACGACGGGTAAAATAGAGATCGTGCTCTTGACTAAGAGGCTTATGATCGCTTATGCTCTATTATTTTTAATGGATTATTATATTTCTTGTAGCATGTTCTTGAGGTTCTATCTCTCTCTTACACAGATGGTAATGTATTAGATATATATATATATCTAATACATTACTTACTTCATATTTATTCATATAATTTATAATTATTAGTTAATAATAAATTATATAGAGATTCAAAATTGTGCGTAAATCTCGTTGTTTTAAATCATATAATGCTCCATCTGTGTTTGTTTAGTTACTTTCATTTCCTTTAGTTTATTATTTTTATAATATAGTTTAAAAAGTACAATTATGGTGTATATATACATATATAACTACAGTAATTATATTACTACATATATTTATGTAACGATCCCTCTCCACTCTGCTTTAGGTTGATTTTGTTTTCGATATTTTAATTTTATATCAGGTTCCGATTGAAGAGGGAGGGACGAATCGGAATTGGTAATCGAAAATTTAGGTGCATAAATTTGAACTCGCTTTTTAAATTATAATTAAAACAGTTACTATATTCTTGTTCATTAAATACAAGAAATTATAAAATAAATAAATAAACTTTATTAATCGGGATTTCCTGGTAGATTTCGTGAAACATATGATATAACAAGAAAAAATTATTATTATGTTTTTCGCATATCTATATATCCATATATTTATATATATATATATATATATATATATATATATATATATATATATATATATATATATATATATTTACAAAGTATCGCACGCTAATTATTTCAAATTCCGGGATTTCGCACGGGTTTCAGTCTGTCTCTTTCTATTATTTCTGTATTTACGTATATCTACTTGCACGGCTCGGTTCGTCTACTTACACGAAACCGAGTGCTTCTAACAATTTTATTTCGAAACGAGACTTGTTCGTTTTTATATTACTCTAGAGCGTGTCTTAATTAATAATATAAAAGGATAGAAATTTTATGAAGAATTGGTCGGCTAGAAGAGTATCGATTTATTTCGTTACTGAGAAGTATCCCTCCTCAATGAGTACCGAAAGTAAATCGCTCCTGTAAAGGATGACTCGGTAGGTATAATTTTGATTCGTTTCGCCACTCGAGAGGTGTCTTCCCTCAACGAGTGCAGAGAATGAACCGCGTTTCTCGCAAAAATTAACGCACTTTTATACATTGTAAAAGTACGTTAACAAAAATTTGATTAGTTGACGTTTAAATTAATTTAAACGCTATTTTTCCGTAGTCTATTTGATTAAAGTAAAAGTGAATGTCAATTTCCGATCATATAAGACTTAAAACTTACGTTTATAATGTAACCGCCGCGAACATACCGTCCACCCCAAACGAATAATTTCGTACGATACGTAAAAATAAATGACTAACGTTGTAATTCAGGAACTTCCATTTCCGTTTGACTGTAATGCTAATAAATTAGCTGATATATTGTCATAAACTGAAAGCAACATTAATTAGTTGAATGGTCGCTTGTAGGCAGAAGTAGCAGTACGAAAAGAATCTCGTCAATTGATCGTTACCAAGATCTAAGTCTCTAATACATCCTAATGGCCATTTTGATGGAGGAAGCAAATTATCTTTGAATAGAGCCAAATCATCAATTTAAAAGCTATAATTAGGCTTAAACCACTTGGTTTTCTGTTGTAACTGACCAAGATATTCTTTTACCATCTCCACCAAAAATGATTTCTTATTAATTGCGTTAACCTCCATTTATAGCAAGGAGTTAGAGATTTATCAATTTTATAATATGACTCAAGAAGTGTTATAAATGGAACGTCGATGAGAAAATAGCTTGGAGTGATCGTACTCACATCTGCAGGATCTCAACTAAGTGCGTTGAGTAGTCTGGAATTCAAGAGAGTTGTAAATAACTCGAGAGACAATTTTGATTCGTATATAAATCTGTACAAATATCGTTTGAAAGACCTCACGGTGGCCATCAAAATTGGAGGCTCTGTGAGTAATGAATAATACTTCAGTTCAACGACGATTTTCGAAATTTGTTGAAATTTCAAATGATTGGATGGGTTACAAGGACTTATCCTGAATCAACCAAACAGGACCTGGCCACCAGATAGTTGATTTTTGTAACTATAGTATAGTACATCCTCTGGTTGCTAAGTCTGCTGGATTATGGGTGGACCGCACATGTCAGCATTTAGCCGTCGAGAGTTATAATTTCACAAACACTATTTGCAACATATTCAGACTTGCTTGTGTTTACTCAACGTCCAATTCGAATCTTGTCTAAGTCAGCAAGTTACTGTCTTACAGAAGCCACTCCTTCTGCATTCGACCTGAAACAGGTGAATCCCAATCGACACCTTGCATCCAAAAACATTAAATTAATATTTTTGCACGAATCTTATCTGGAGACAAAAACCGAATGCTTTCTGGTTTCTAGAGATACTAAAGGTAGTTTAACTCGAAAATAAAAGGCACCATCACGAAGCCGACACGGTAGACCAAAAGTTGAAACAGTTTCCTTTTCAATTAATATTTCGTAAAATCGTCTTGAGTATTGAATAGATTTAAATTGCTGTGATTTTGTGCGCATTATCTGAGAGACATAACAGCAGAAAAAGCACTTTATTAAGCTACTGATATGCTTCTGTGGCTTTATCCCATGTATCGTCGCCAGCTAAGATATCATTAATGTATATCTATTTCTAAGAATAATTATGGGTTATAAATCTTCGTTTAATGATTTTCCTGCTTTATCCTTTTGTGATACATTAAAAAGCATCCTTATTTTTTTGTTACAGTCCTGCTTGAATACTGGATGATGAGACAAAAGACTCCATCATCAACCTCGCATTCATGTAATGGATGAAGTTCCATATGTCCATGGTCAACATAAAAGCATGGTAAGCGGTGCAAAATTCAGGTTGTTTACGAAAACGTCCTTCTAGTCGATTCATACAAGCTTTGGCAATTTTATCTGAATCTATGAACTTAGGCTGATTGCAAAAAGGCAGCTTAACTATCAAACGATCATCAGAATTTCCAACATTTTGTTTTGCAGGAGATATATGCTGTTCCTTACGACTTTCTTCTGACTCCCAGAAGCGACTGAATGCCTTAGTAAGCTGATCATCTACTACTAAATATTGTGTCATTGTTTGCGTAGTACTATTGGGGTCTGTGTTCTCGATTAAAATCCAGCCAGAAACAGGCGATAGTGCCACCGGACCATTTCTGACAAAAGTATGGCGCCATAAACAGATGAGCTTAGAATGTAATCCACCGTATTTCGTTGTCCAAAGTGTGGGTCAGCTAAATGTAGCCCATGGATGTGGTCCCAATGTCTAAAAACGATTTTGTCTCTTGGTAGCAAATCAAAGACATGCTTCACTACTAAAACTGTAAAATTAAGAGATATTTTGGATTTATTCAGGATTTGTAAGCTGCAATTGTACGAGCGATTGCATTAGTCGTGCCGTTCAAATCAGATACAGCAATGTTTACTGTTTAAAGTTAAGAGATAATATTTTATCCATATTTTCAGATATGAAGGATTTTTCGGCGCACGATTCTAACAAGACTCGAGCGATAGTACAGGCACTCTGAGGATTCAAGGACAACGACTGCAGTAGCTAACAGCAGTTGAGAAATCCTGTTATCTGAAGCCGTAATGTGAATAAAAGTAGATGGACCGGCTTTCGTTTCTCGAAGACTGACAATTGTCTTACTGCATAATTCCACAGAATGAAGCCTCGGATAATATTTGTCACCGTCAATATAACAGCTAGCTTTTGAGAGAGAGAGAGACTTAAACTCTATGCATAGAGTTTAGAGAATTAAAAAAGAGCTTAGATTGTCCTGCATGTTCTTTCCTGTTGGCTAATACAAGATATACGAACTTACAATAGTTCACAAAATGCGGTTCTTGACAAAAGGAACAAGATGTAGCCTTAATTCTTTTATAATTTAAAGTAGTGACGTATATGAAGGTATTTTTATCATTATTTTTGACTCTGGTATTATTTTTAATGCGAATTTTCTCAGTATAGCCAGGATCAGTTCTGATAAACTCATTCAAATCCTCGACGAACTGTAGGCTTTGACTCGTAGACTCTTAGAAGTTTTCAAAGTCTATAAATTTTGAAAATTCGTTATCGCAATCTCTTTTCACTAAGCATGTTCACTTTAGTCTTGTCACCAATGCCAATTTATTTTCAATTAGTTGTATAAGTATCATATCCCAATGTTCGCCTGTCAGTTTTAGAGACATTTTTACTCTCCAGGCGGCATGTAATAATTTACTTAAATGCTCACCAGTTTCCTTAGAAGATGCTAGAAGGCGCACAAGAGTATTAAAATAAATAAAGAATGTTAATAGAGGATTATCGTAACGGTTACGTAATGCCTCTCAATCCGCGAGAAAGGTCTCATTCATAAAATCAGAAATCTTCAATTTTGAAACTACTTCTCCTTCTAATGAATTGATTAAGGGCGGAAATTTAAGAATAGTAGGCATTACAGTATCGTGTAACAAATAACTGAAATTTGCTTCTAATACTTTGCCAATCACGATGAGTGCCATTAAACTTAGGAAATTTTATCTTTTCAGAAGAGGTCTGCGATGAATGAGTGGTTGCCGGCGTAGTTGAGATTACTTTCTGAGTAGGAGGCTGAATACATTCAAAGCTTGTAATGCGTTCATTTAGCCATGCCTTTGTTGACAAGTATTCAGATTCTCCGTTATTATATAAATCTAATTTGAAATAACCACGTTCTATAATTGACTCTGAGAAGGAAGTGAATTGGAAGTCTAGCTTACAAAAGCTATTCCAATAATCATCTAACATAGCGATTCACGAACGATAATCCTCAACAGTCATAGATTCGGCAGTTTTCTGTTTAGACTTATTGGGTTGGAAAATCGCCAATAAATCTCAACACCATTTCTTTGTCCCTAACAATTCTACGGTACCGTTTTCAGCCATAATGTTATTAGTATATACTTCCTTTAATTAATCAAGATACTTTACGTGTTGAATTAAACACAAGAAAACACGGAAAACTTAGTCGAACGCATATAGTTATGGTAAGGCTATACGTATTAGTATACGCTCGTGCAAGTGAGCGATATACTGTTCGTGTTGAATTAAGCACAAATAAAACAGAATGCCAAGTCACGTGCATATAGTATAAATCTATACTATGCGTTGATGGCACAAATCCGGAAAACCAAGTCGAATGCTTAGCATAGATCTATACTTATTAATATATGCTCCTGAAATACATTGATAGCAAGGAGTCCGCTAGAAGGACCTAAAAATATTAATAATAACGGCATTCTAGAAACACTTTGAAAAATCGACCTCTGCTCAGAGGCATGCCTTACTTATAGTTCTCAGTGTTTAAACTTGGTTGCGGATAGAAAACTAAAGCATCAAAGACTAATCCTTATTCGTAGTCGTTTTTGCGTGAGCGAAAAATCAAATTTATCTGAACAACTGAGTTGGCGATATCGCTCACTGCACACGTACACTTAAGGACGGATGCAAGTAGTGGAGAAATGAATAACTGGAAAATCAATTGCCATAATAATATATTTATTGAGTATACTTCAACAAGAAAAAAACTGACTTGGAATTGATGCGCGCTGACTCCTTGCACGAGCGAGTCTCGATATATTCTAACTTTTATATTTTCTTACAGCTACAACATCAACTCTCATCTACTATAAAAAGATTCTGAATTGGTAAATAATAAATAGGAAAAATTTATGACTGGTTTATGATAAAGTGGGACATTTATAAGAACAATTTACATTTATAAGATGGTTCTGACATAACGGAATTAACTACATGTACGCTCTCGCACACTTAACACTACAAGCCTTAATTGCGGGAATATCGAAAAGGCTAAATGATATAGCAGTATATTAATACAGTTTCAAATTTTATCCTAAGTAAGCAGAAGATATTTTACCTGCGCACTTTTACCACTGCATTCTAACCCCATATATGTATACGCAAATATATATAGCTGGTCTACTAGGCATGAACACACTCTCCACCTTGAACGCTTCACTGTTCAACAAACTTTGCGCTAGTATCAGAATAACGTTTTCTATTATATAACACATACTCATAAGTGAATGAAGAAAATAAACATTATTATTACATAAGTCGTTCATAAATCACATTACATTATCTTTAAGTAATTTTATTATCTTAATATTTAGTGCTCCTGTGGGGCCTCAATAGGAACAGGCGTAAGTTTCTAAACGCATCCTTTAAAGATACCATATTGAATTTTTATAGTTGCTACTCGAGCGATGCTGTCGGCGCCCGGGTGCAGTTCTATGATGCGCCCGAGATTCCAGTGCATTCGTGGCTTGGTATCTTCCTTTATTGTGACAAGTGTACCTTCCTTAACGCCAATGCAAGTGTTTAATTTTTCGTACATCAGCAAAGTGTCACCTAATTTTGACATAAATGACGTTTCAACAACTTAACTGCGGCGTTCCATAACCCTCCGAAATGTGGCGATTTTAGCATTATAAAATGACACTCGATGCCCTCGTTTTGAAAATACTTGATTAATTTCTCTTAACTGATTTTTAACCCCAAAGAAATTTGTCGTATTATCGGAATAGATGTGCGAAGGCATGCCGCGACGCGATATAAATCTTTCAATAGCTTGTAAATACGTTTCTGTTGTAAGGTCGGTTATCATTTCGAAGTGAATTCCTTTTGTAACAAAGAAAAAGAAGACGGTGATATACAATTTTACTTTCTACTTGTTTCTTTCCCTTTATTTCTTCTCCTTGATTAAGAAGGGTCCACAATTATTCATTCCAGTTATTTTAAATGTATGCGCTTGCGTAACTCGATTCATAAGTCGTCCGTTTATTAGTCGAATTAGTTATCAATTCAAACGTTATTTGGGCTCGTGATAATGAATCAGCAGGGATTTCTTCGCTGGCTATATGATACCAACTCTCTCTAGGGGCTGCATGACCGTGACGGGGTGAGAGGGCTTAGGTGAGTAGCCTGCGGCTGAGAAACGGAGAATCTCGGTCTGCTAATTTCACCCCTAATCCAAAGTGTTACATACCGTGCTGAAGAGTGAATGGCACAAAGATGAATGTGTCGCAAACGGTTCCTTCGGGAAACCAGGCCGAATCCCGTCGTATTGCAGGCCTTACCCGGTAGTTGCGGCCCATGCCGGGTGGACTATATATATCCGCAACACTCGTGGGAATAGAAATGGATAATTCTAATAATACTGAGATGGAAGCAGAGGGGGAGCACGAGATCAGCATCTCATCTGCCTAGAGTGACACTCACGTGTGGTGAATATCTCGGTAGGGAAATGCCTGCAGAAACCTGCACGTTACTGAAAAAAGCAGTGGTGAAGAAAATCTGTGAAATTGATGATGGTGATTTCGCACCGAGGTTCAAAGAATCCTTTCCCAGAAGGGGAACAGTGGTCTTTGTCTGCGAGGACAAAGACTCTGCGACCTGGCTGCGAAAGGAGGCTGAGAATCTGAAACTGGGGGACTCGGACCTCAAAGTCAGAGTAGTATCTCCGGAAGAATTGAAAATTACAAAAGTAATTACAAAGATTCCGGTGGAGATAGAAACTGACCCGGACTTCCTAAAGTTGGTCCGAAGACAGAACAAAGGAGTGGATCCATCAAAATGGGCGATCATGAACAAGTCTGCCGACGGTGGTCTTGTTCTTGGTCTAGATGAACCATCAGAGGAGGCCCTCCAAAGTAGAAATCTAAAACTCTCGGCGGGGGTTGAGACGGTTACCTTTAAGGTACTGTCTCGGCAAAGTACCGCTGGAGCAATGGGAGAATCTTCTACAGAAAACGTATCTAGGAAATAGTATCCTCAATGGCTATTTCAAATCAATTTGCACCATTCCAAAAGCGCCTCGGCAATCTTAACGAGATGCTTGGGAAGCGTGCATACACACATAGCCCTAATACAGGAACCCTGGATTTGGAGGGAACGTATTAGGGGTATTAACGCGAAAGGGGAACTTCTTGTGGGGTCCAGAGATGGAAACGCGAGAGCTTGCATTTTCATCAAGGGAGTTAATAATTTTCTGTTTCAGGAGCTGAGCTGCAGGGACTGCATCACCATCAAAATAGAAATCGAAATCAAAGACCGACATGTGCGATGTATCATAGTTTGCTCAGTCTAACTTGCACACGATGAGGATATACCTATCTTCAGCATGAGAAAAGCGGCTGAGTTCAGTAAACGTTTGAATCTGGACTTAATCATTGGTTGTGACGCTAATGCGCATCATGTGACATGGGGTAGCACCGATATCAACACCAGAGGAGAGGCATTACTGGAGTACCTAATCGGAAGTCATTTAGATATAGTCAACCGAGGAAATGAACTTACTTTTCTAACAGCTAACAGAAATGAGGTCCTTGTCCTCACTGTAGCATCTGTTAGAGCAAGGAGTATTATACATGGATGGAAGGTGGAAAAAGAACCATCCATGTCAGACCATAGGACCATAACATTCCAATTGGAATGTCTTAACACAAGAATGGAACCGAGGAGAAAACCAACAGATACAGATTGGGAATTATTTAAAGATGAACTTCGTGAAAGCACTGCTCGTCTTCAAGGAGAATATGGCACTGAGTTTCAACTAGACTGGTCATTATGTAAAGTCCAGAGTCTACGAATTACCAGAGTCTACGAAAACAACTGTCCATTGAAACCTGCTAGGAAACCTAACAGCGCATACTGGTGGAATGGGAAATTAGAGGCACTGAGAAAAAGGGCACGCAAGGCCTTCAATAAGGCGAAGAAGAGGAAAAACTCTGAGGGACGGTCCATATATAAGAAAACAATGAGCGATTTCAAAAGAGAACTAAAAATCGCTAAAAGAGAAGCATGGGGGAATTTCTGTTCAGGGACTGAGAACCTGTCTTGTTTTCAGATTAGTTTACGGGGGTGATTGTAAATAAGAACAGTCTGACTGTCATTATAATTTTTAATTTAATTTTTTATTTTTATTTTTGTTTTTATTATTTTTGTATATTGATGTATTAATGTTAATGTAGATGTGTATTGATGTTGTTACGTATCGTTTTCGATTAAATTGATTGGACTGTAAGACCAATGAAAAAATATTTATTAATTGGTATTGGAACTTATACTGATATGTTGTTTGTTTCAGGAAGGCGAAACTGAATGTCAGTTACTAGGCATATAAGTCTTGACACTTATTATTATAATGTAAGCGGAGCGAATAGATTCTTTTATAAAAAGTAAAATTTCATTGACTTTTCTCACACTTGACTTATCATACATGAAGATATTATATTAAAATAGCTTTCATGTTTGAAATGCATTGTAGAAAAATAGCCATAAACCTTAGATATTTCGATTCGCAATAATACATCTCGGGACTAATAATACTTTTCTTATTTATTCCCACGTAGAGAATTCATATATCTTTCTAATTCTATAGAAAAGCTTATTATTGAAATGCAAATATGCAAATATTATTATAAATTTTATTATTACTTTATTATTTAATATGTAATGTAATTTATTTTAAGTACTAATTTCAGATTCATCGGATGCGACCATAAACAAGGACAATCTAACTGTCATTATTTTAGTATAATATATTATAGTAAAACCACTGTAAGACCAATAATAATAGTTATTAATTTAATTCAAAACAGTCGACATAAGTACAATTTTTAATTTTTAATATTCTTTTCATTTTAGATTCATTATGGATCCAAAAGGAATCGTCCACTTTTTATTTTAAAAAGAAATTTAACCTTTGAACTTATCAGCATATAATGATATTGATATTGATAATGAATTCAGTCCAATAATTCAAGCATTTAAACAAAGACGAACACGAATGTCAACTTTCCGAATATAATTCGCAATTATATTTTAAACCTTCGAAAATTGAAATTTTTTCTTCAGTTTTCTTCATTCGTAATCAGTAGTGACAAAAAACGATAATGAATATTTCACGACATTACTAACGAATTACGAAAATATATACTTCAACGCGATTCCGAAAATATCTAATGTTATTTATCTGCTGCGAAGTGACTTATCTAATAAGGTACTTCTCGTATATTAATACATTAGGTATTATAACAAGGATATATTTTCCCTCCTTTTTTTAACTGCCCGGGGATTTTGGACACGACTTCTCGGATTTATTTGTTGCCACTCAGCGCATGAATGCGCATCGATCGCTGTCGTATAAGCCGACATCGCCATTCTCTGGGGTGCTTACGTAAACAATAGGCCCTGGCCTTCCGATATGGGGTTTTTTTCGGGATATTTCGCCTATGGCATCTTGGGCCTAGCCAGTACAGTAAGGGGCTTCTGGACCTGATTTCACGGCCCGAATTATACGGTAGGGCGTTTCGTGGGTTCCTGTAGTGCACTATGCATCAACAGGACGCTTCGAGTGGCTCTGTCTTGTGCGATACTTCCGCTATCAGACTCATAACCACTAATCACCACTGCTTTGGTGCTGTTCAGATCCTCATATCTCCTTGGAAACAGGCTTTAGTCCATTCCGATTTCTTGTTCTCCTTAATTTCTATCTTTGCGGACGAACACGCTCCGTCTACGCTTCCGCTTTTTCTTCTTGTTCCTTGTTTTTTAAGTTGTTTTATTACCTAGGTCCTTGAGTAAGGGTACTCTCATACCCAGTGAAGAGAATGAAAATAACTCATGATTAGTCAGTCTCATCAACTTTGCCACTACGAGACTCTCCTTAGTCAAGGAGATTAGGTTTTCTAGTATGTCTACGTCCTCCAGTGGTTGTAGGGCTTGAGGTAATTCGCCCATGTCGAGAGCTTAATATTGCTGGTCGCTGATTCCATCTAGAGGGAAACTTTATAATACACTTCTTGTAGAAATCCCTCTCCTTATTTGCGAAGAACTAGGGCAGCCAATTTTCACAAGCCCTTTTTGAGTCCTACTTTACTCCACCAAAGGTGTTCTACATGGACAGGAAAAGGTGGTAATCACTTGGCGCTATGTCCGGGCTATATGGTGGATGCGATAAAATTGGGTCGAGTTCGTTCCGTTTCAGCAGCACATCGCCGGCGTTGATTCGGTTGAGAAGGTTTTTTTGCGTCAAATCATGCGGCACCCAAACATCAAGCTTTTTTTGTATCCAGCGTTCTGCAGATGGTTTAAAATGGTTTGGCGACTAACTCTCATCTCCTTTGCGATGTTAAGAGATATCACATGTTGGTCTAACTCGATAAGTTCCATGATTTAATCGGTATTCGTCGTCACAGGTCTTCCGCCGGCTGGTTTATCCATGGTGTCGTTTTCATCGGCTATTCCTCTGCGTTTCGAAGTGATAGTGTGCCATCCATCCAAAACACCATTCATGTCCCGGAACGTTTCTCTAGCGGATTTGCCTTTGACTAAGGAAAACTTTAAAATAGCGGATTTCGGCGTTAGTAAACTCCATGTTTACACGTCTATAACTTTTGAACGCAATATCCAAACTAATCATGCATAGCATCGTTTTGTACGTTATGTCAAGACCTTTCAAATGATGTATAGTATTGCTAGATATGAGCTCTGTAGCGCTTTTTACATAGACACGAAATTCATAAGACAAAAAGGCGGAAGGGAGATATTTAACAACCTAATACGACCTTCGAGTATCTCTTCTCTTCTATCTATTCTAATTTACCTAGTTCTATTACTATGAATATTGAAAAAATTAATTTAAATACTTACCGTCGCCAAGGATCGTTTTACCTTGGCCGGAAGCAATGAATAAAATAAATTTAAATTATAAATAATTATAAAATTATTATAAATATTATTTATAACTATTATAGCTATATTTATTAATATTTTAATATTTTCTCAGTAAGAAATTATTCTTACTGCACGGCCCTCAGTTTTATCCTTGGCAATTGATTTTATAAAGATGTCAACCTGAATTTTTTAAATATTTGATCAACAACTTATTTGTAAAATACAATTTTTATACGAGTGGTATCGTGGAGGCGGCAGGGCCCGAAAATCACTTCAAAATATTAGTAATTTTATTATATTTTGTTTGGATATTATTATACATAGGAAATTATTTTGTTAATAATTCTTATCAAATAAACAAATATTTATAATAAAAAAATCATTAAATAATTATTTATTAATGAAAAAATAATTATATTTAATTATCACATATATCAATTTTAGAAATTAACTAATCTTATTTTATTAACTACGGTTGCACTTGCTATCTCTTATTTATATTCGACTGAATTAAAATTTTTACCATTATAAGCAATATATACAATTATTGCGTATGACTAAAATATAAATTATTTTTCACAAGAACGTATATTATTTTATACACGAGCAAAACGTGAACGTTAATCGCGATCAGTACAATTTTCTGATAATGGAGCGAAATAAAGGAAAACACAAGTTTTTATAAAACAACAGTAACACTTTAATTAGTATAGAAAAAGAATATATAAATGATACAAGACTACCGCGTACAATTGGTACAATACAAAAATACAATACAAAAACAACGAGTGTTATAATATATCTGCTCGTCTAACATAATTTTACTTAACATAATAGTTCCGTATTCTGTGCGTGCGAGGAGCTATACTAAATATTTGGGCTAAGACACTTCCTATTGGTCAATTGAATATTATGCAGGTATGGTAAATTTGGAGTTGAGATGGAAGGGGAGGGGCTTAGCATGATGGTGCAACAATCACGTTATAGAATGCTTTAGTCTAATTACGAATGTTCGCAACTGTTCGGTATTATAAATTTAACAATGTATAAATGTTAGGGTTTTCCTAATACCCATACAAACGTTATTTATATTTATTACAATGGTAATTAACATGATTATATGTCAGCTTTTTATCATCTATTACAATCTTCTTACTGCAAAATTAACGGAGGAGTATATAATTCGTAATACAAGTTTAATTACAGTGATTCCAAACATATATGATAATACTTAATGTACGACTCTGCGATTCAGGCTGCTTGTGTGCATGAACAATGTGCGTAGTAGCGCCAATGCACACAAGTTATTTAATACAGTTTAGCTTGCGTATGTGTGATTCCCGCTCAACCCAACGCTCACATATGCAAGCAAACGTAATACTCGCGAGACCGTTACAAAAGGTTAAAATTTAATCGAACGCAATTACTTTTGGACTTTAATTCCCGTAGCTAGTTGTTTATATAACAACTAGCCGGTACCACGTTTGATCGAATTGAAATAATAAACGATCACTTACTTTTGAGTCGAGTATAAATACGTTGGGGGCCCCTTTATCTTCAATTGCTGTCAGTGAAAATTCCATAATTAGCTTGCCTTTTCAGTTGAAAGTCTCAGGCAGTAGAAATAAAATTACCAGCAACAAAATCAATATCACCCATTCAAATATAAATATTGATTTTTAAAAGCAGAATGTGAAAACAATATATAAAAGAGCAAAAGTGAAGAATAGTAATCTAATCTTCCTTATAGCAGTTAGATAATAGCTAAACTTAATATTTCCCCTACTCCCTGATATTTGCTGAAATTAGAGAGAGACTATAACCTGTTGTCTGTCTCTCTCTACTTCGTGAACGAACGCCATCGAGGCATGTATTGGTGCTTGTTATAGTTTCTATTTATTAGTTACTAAATTAAATAATAATACCCTGATGTTCTAAATGTTTATTTATAGTTTCAAGTTACTTATTTTTCTTTATATATTTTATTTAAAGTTATCATTTCCATATATTTTCTTTTTTGTGCGCAAAATATCTTTCTTATTTAAATTCTCATCTATTATTATAAGTTTTTGTTACCCGAAATTTCTTCAAAACATTTTTTTTGTTTTAATTATCCACACTCTTATTTTAAAATATTTCTAATTAATTAGAATTATTCGTCATGGAGTTTAGAATATTGCAATAGATTTACGCTTATACTATCTTTTCTGATTGCTATAAATGACATTTTTTTCCCTATCGTTTCTAAGTTGTTATAGTGAGTTATTTGATTATTCTCTTTTTCCTTTTTGATCTGTATTTTCTTTTTTTTATTTTCTTTATATTATTATTATTAATACTCTTTTTATGATTCTTGTTTTATATACACACTTTTATTATTATTCCAATTATCATGAAAGAAAATGTTAATAGCAATAAAAATAGTCCATAATAATCGCTGAAAAATGCTGTGAAAAGGTCTCTTGGCTTCAGATAAAGTAGAGAAATATTAAAAAAAATCAAATTTTGGTTATTAATTATTAGTTATAAAAAAATTTGTTTATTAAAAAACTTGTTTATTACTTATTTACTATTTATTTCTATAAGTATTTTTGGTTGCCTTCTTTTTACTTAAATAAATTTTGAGGGCATTGTGAATCTTTAACTATTATTTTTTTTATTTGTCATTTATTTATTAATTATTTATATCATTTATGTTATGATAGTTGTTTATTGTTCATTTATTAGTGATTTGAAGAGGTATTCTTGAACAGCTTCCTTTTAATTAAATATTGACTATATAGTTTGTTGTGAATTGTTATTTAAATTGTTTGTTATTTATTCATTTATTGTTGATCTATTGACTATTAATGGAATTGTTCATGTCTTGTTTGTCTATTACCTTTACTCTTTTTTATAACAGTTGATATAATGTAATATAATACAATATAATAAAACATAATGTAATATAATATAGGTTAATGTATATAGGGAAGTGCATAGGTGATTCATTGTTTGAATTTTTAACATAAATGTCTTTAAAAATTATTTTTATTATTTTATTGTTAAATTTTTCTTGTTCTAACTATTATTATAAGTGTGTGTATTACATTTGGCTAGTGGCTTATGCTCCTGTTGGTTGTTTGTTGCTAAGAACAGAAAAGGGAGGATCCATTGACCAGTCCACTATTTACTCAAGCTATTAATTAAGAAAAATCTTACATTATTTTTCACTGCGTGCACTGGCAATGTCAACCAGCGATGATGCTGTTCAAACTTGTGCGCAGATCCACAATATGGCTGAACTTTGTACGTCTTTACCACGTGCACAACGCAGTTCGCAATTCCGGTAATCATTAATTATCGCTAGTACTTTCCGACCGGGATACGTTCTCCATTATAGCGGGTTAATACGGAACGATATTCTTTTTTGCTTTTTATCGCGTCTTCTATGTGTTGTTTTGCACTCGATTTTCTTCGGGACACGATCGCATGAGAGGGGAGTAGATTACTGTATGCATTTCTAGCCTGCCGAGTTAACACCACTTGTGCCTGCGGTCGTACTTATGTTATTACTTGCTTCGGTGGTCTCCGTCTTGACGTCGTTGACATTAGAACTATAAACAGGGTGAAGGGAGAAATAATGAATTAGTGCAATGCCGAATTCTAATACGAAATGACAATTAAAGATTTATTTTTTAGATTATACTCTTAGTTTAGATAACTTGACTAGCGCGGCGACGACTAGCAGTTCGGAGCGGTTTGCGCAGACGAGAAAGCGAGTGCAGCATGGAGAGGAAAGGGGCGACGCGAAGTACGGCGGCTCTACAGCAATGACAAGGCCTTACGCTTGGACGTATAGTTACAGTTAGAAAGTAATGAAAACGCTACTTACCATGACGAAGACTTCACCGTGGCTTTCTCTTGTTCGGTGTTCCTAACATACATTTTTGTTCCCCTATCTCAGTCTTCTTTTCTTTCTTCTCTTTCCCTCTTTTTCTCTATCATTCTCAGATTTCCTTTCTCTCGATGTCTGTGCGCTGTTTTAGACATCGCTGTTGCACAAATACCTGCAGGGACTTCCCTGGCCATGTCCTGGATAAGTTGGTCAGTTAACCTAGATGGAAAGAATAAGCCGTTGAACGTGATCGAGATAGTGGAGATCAGTCGGATGGTGCTACGTTCGATACAACTGTGTCCGTGTGCGGCTGGGAGGAAAAGGGCTTTCTCGTGTACATCTTTAGTCTCTCCTTCATCATCGCTCGTCGCATACTCCTGCTACTCGCATTTTCGATCACGCGCGCGAAACTCGGTTTTTCAACCACGAATCAGCAGTTTGGCCAATCTTATATATATATATATATATATATATATATATATATATATATATATATATATATATTCTGTAACCGCCTAAATTAGTAATCGTGCGATTAAAAACCGCGTGAGGACGCGCGTAGAAATTATGTCGCTTCCTTCTTCGCCCAGCCACGGCCGAGTCAGAAATACTACGAAGCCATCCCGTCCGTAAGCACCGACAATTATCAGCCTCGCATTGTGAGAAGCATTGACGTCGGGACCGCGACTTGAAATGCATCTATAAGCGAACAAAGAAAGACTGACGCCTAGCCGCCACATTCCTCCCGGTAGGCTTGCAACGGAATCCGTTCCCCGAGTAGGCCAAGGGCCAGATTCAACAGCAGCCTTCGAAAGCGAGACAGGCGCGTATCGAGTCCCTGTTTCCCATTCCCCCATTAGTGTACGAGGGTGGATGGATAAGTTTCCGGCGCTACCAAGAGATAGCGCAACTAGGCCTACCTTCAGGTAGCGTTCTATTTTACCATCCTTAGATATCTTGTGTAGCTATAGTTTCAGTCCGATCGCCATGTTAGTTTAGGTTTGAGAGCACTCTGAATAAGACGCCTCTGTGTTTTCGTAAAAATGGAAAAGCTGGAAAATTGTACTGTATTCAAATACTTTTATTTGAAGGGGTTAACGCCGAAGGAAGTTAAGGAAGAGATGGACTGAACACTGGGGATATCCTCTTCATGATATTCAACCGTTAAGTAGTGAGTTTCCGAGTTTACAAAGGTATAAATGAGCACCTCTGATGAGACTCGCTCAGGACGCCCTAATGAGGTCACAACTTCAGATATGATCGAAAAAATCCATCAAATAGTGCTGAAAGACCGCAGATTAAAAGTGCATGAGATAGCTGAGATCTGTAAGATGTCATACGAACGTGTACAAAATATTTTGCAGCAAAATTTGTATATAGAAAAGCTCTGTGCAAGATGGGTGTCGCGTTTGCTAACAGTCGCCAAAAATTGATTCGAAAGAACATTTCTACCGACAATTTAGCGTTGTATAAGCGTAATCCTGGCTAATTCTTGCTTCGATTCGTAACTGTTGACGAAATTTGCGTTCACCACTACACTGCTGAAATCAAACAACAGTCTAAACAGTGGATTGGACCAGGGGAACCAACTCCAAAGAAGGCAAAAACAATTTTTTCGGCGAACAAGGTTATGGCTATTGTTTTTTGGAATGCAAAAGGTATTATATACATTGATTACCTTGAAAAGCGTAAAACTATCACTGGTCAGTACTTCGCAGACTTATTGCAACGTTTGAGCCACAAAGTGAAAATCAAACGACCTCAACTGGTGAAGAAAAAATCTTGTTTCAACACGATAACGCACCAACACACACGTCAATCGTTGCGATAGCTAAAATCAACGATTTGAAGTTTGAATTTATGCCGCACACTCCCTACTCCCCAGACCTAGCCCCGAGTGACTATTATCTGTTTCCTAACCTCAAAAAATGGCTTAGCGGTAAGAGATTTGCGGAAAGGGAAGAAGTAATCGAAGCTGTAAATGGATATTTTGAGGATCTTGACGATTCAATTTATAGAGATGGCATTACTAGACTAGAACACCGCTATGAGAAATGTATCAGCCTTGGAGGACATTATGTTGAGAAATAAAAAAAATTCTTAAAAATGTTGTATTTCTTGGTCAGGCCGGAAACTTACCAATCCACCCTCGTATCTTTTGTAACGGTCCTGCCTCATCTTTTACATTGTAAGTTAGTTCCTCGGGAAGACCGGCATGACCTCTTAAGTGTATAATCGCGTACAGTTCATATGGTTATAAAATATATATATATATATGGTTATAATATATATATATATATATATGGTTATAATATATATATATATATATATATATATATATATATATATATATATATATATATATATAGAGAGAGAGAGAGAGAGAGAGAGAGAGATAGAGAGAGACAGAGATAAAACATACTTTTCATTTCGCCTAAATAGTAGAAGTGTATTAACTTTTAACACACAAAAGACCAATAAAATATTTATTAGATTATCTGATTAACTTTATTATAAAGTTAATAAACGAGGTGAAAATGTCGATTTTATAAATAAAATTTTGTTTTTATTTATGTTAATAGAAGGACAGTAGATAAATAATCTAAAAGTTTAATTCGCGATTCTGCTACATCCTAATTTTGACTCACTTTTTCTTATGAGTCTTTTTCTACTAAGCTTATTTATATAAAAGAAAAATTTTGTAACTTACGGAAAATGAAGTATGATAACGCGCTATTAATAAATATGGCATCGTGAACAGCGTTGAATACATAACGCCTGCCGTCCATGAAAATATTATAACGCCTGCCGGATGTTTTGTTATTGCCATGAGCATCATGCCGCTACTATAGAATAGTAGACTATAAATGTAAACTTTTCGAGCCCTAAAATTAACATAAATCTTGAAATTTATATTAAAGTATAAACGATTTTAGAAGAACAAGTGGAGTCAATACTTATAACGTTTAATTAAATATTCTATAATCAACGAATAGCAGGAACATGAGAGTGAGTACATTGCCATTCCCCAGCAGCCAAATCTTACTCCAGATTCATATAAGTTTCTTCTTATTGATCCTATAGGAGCCTTTGAGTACAAAATGAATTATTTAGATGGAATGAAATAAATTATAATTATATTTGACAATGAGATAGTATATTTAATAGATTAGTTTTTTATTACTCATTGTATATACTGAAGCTGTTTCTAAATTGATCAAAAATTAGTAGATTTATTTACAGTATTATTAGTACCTAGACCATACATCGAGAATATGTCTAGGATGACCTCGTGTATTGTGTGTACATGTGTGCATGCTTCGCTTTATTTGTATTGTATTTTGAACTGCAATTCTAGATAGACTAACAAATAAAATAAGATTTATAAATTATAAACAAAGAAATAAGTAATAATAAAAAAATTCTAATCCCACAAGAAAAGCTGAAGAGGCTCGAAGTATAGTAGACGACGAAAACAATTTTTTAATATTTTTTAGGATTTTAATATTTCAGATTTTGTATTTTCGATGCTTCGGAGGCATTTGTAACTAAGGCTGAACTTATCATAGCTTGCTCATATAAATATTTATTAATTTAATTAATATAATACGAAGAAAGTAGAAATATTAAGGATAAGCAAGGAGTTTAAATGAACAAATAATTTTGTTTTTTTAAAATAATATTTCATAATTATAATAACAGTTTGACTTTCAATATTTATAATCGCCGACGTAGAATCTGAAATACATATTGCTACTAAAAAAATAAATTAAAACTGAAATAAAATAAAGACAATAAAGTTTAAAATAAAAAATTAAAAAATAAAATATAAATCGTAGGGACATTATCCCTATATATTAGTTGGTAAGATGTAGTAAACGTTGTCAACTGAGGTTGGTAAATAATTTACGTAAAAACAATTATTATACAATTACACATATTCGGAATAGTACAAATTTTGGTAAAATAATATAAGCATATTATAATAGAACTGTGAATAGAACTTTTTCAAAGAGGGCTTGTACTCATTTGTTAAATTGCCACTACCAAACTCCCTATTTATATTATTTTTATTTCTCTTCGCAATAGCATATCGGGCGTAAGTCGTTTACTTATACTCGTTTCTAGGTAAAGAATTATAGCTCTACGAAGGGGGAAATTCAATTTGATCAAATTTCATTTATATACATAATGCTGAAATTTCTTTTCTAAACTTACTGAGTTCACGTATCTTACTGCGTCAATGTATCACTTCTTTTCGAAATACGAGTTGAAATACTTTCCTATCATATTATTAGAATCTTATTTCAGTCTTATTAAACCCAAGCCGATCGAATAATTGGATATTTGCAGATACATTTACTCAGTAATGTTAATGGGGACAGTCAGGTTGTACTTTACTAACTATAGTATATTCATTAATTTTTATTTCAGATGCTATTAATGGTAATCATAAACAAGTATATCCTGACTATCATTATTTCATTATAAATATATTTTATACCATTCTAAAATTCATAAAAATATTAGTTAGTTTACGTTACAACAGTGGATATAAGTATAATCTTCGTGCTTTTTTACATCAGCTCTACCAGCATTTTGTTCTCTAAGTATTTTGCAAACTGTATTGATTTAATTATATATATATATATATATATATATATATATATGTGTGTGTGTGTGTGTGTGTGTGTGTGTGTGTGTGTGTGTGTGTGTGTGTGTGTGTGTGTGTGTGTGTGTGTGTGTGTGTGAATCAATTCTCTGCATTAATTATATACTCATTTTATCATGATTTGTTATAATCCTTATAATTTTATACAGTTTATCATCTTTTCTACTTTTATTATAAATACAATTGTCACATAGATTATTTATGTTGTTATTAATTTTGAAGTTATCTCGAAAATTATCTTATTTAAATTACTTCTAATTTATTCTCATAAATGTTTTGCAAATGGTAGAACAAGATCTGTATTATTTCTAATTTTATCTTTCATATTTTCATCTCTCAATTACTCTCTTCATATCATTTTTCTTGGTACGTCTAATGGATATTATTAATAAATATTTATTTGATTAATTTTAAATTATATTTGCTAAAATGTTTTTGATTGGTCTGTCATTTGCTAAAGTATCTAGGGTTTCTATACGAATTTACTTTTACTCTGTTCATAAGGTATGCATTGATAGTAGGATGTCGGTTAATCAATACCGCATACTATAATCACTGAAAATTCGAAATAAGAATAAAGAAAAAAAAACAATATTCGCTGGATGTACAAAGTCCTCTCTGTTTCTGTCTTTCTCTGCTCTTCTTACTCACCACCGTTGTACTGAAACGTATAAAAACATTTTTGGTGCGCAAGTAAATTGCCAGCATTTCTTCAAAAATATGAGGTTTTCTTATAAGAATATGTTTACATACCCTTTATTCAAAGTATCGTCCATTGATAGCTAAAATTTTTCCTTATCTTCCTGACGATTTATGTCTTCCAGACCAAAAAGATTTCTTCTTTCTAATCGAAGAACGTATTGCAAAGGATAGGCCTGAGGCACACTTTTCCTCATATTGAAGAACAGCCGCAGTGCTTCCCGCAAATGGTGTTTCTTTAGTTGGACAATTGATTTTGCCATGACTTTGATCAATAAAATAAACGACACCGAAGATACTACTGAAATATAATGCTGCAAAGTTGATAACAAGTACACAAATTGCAAATATAATACATGAGGTCTCACATTACTGCCCGGGATCTACCGGTGACGCCATCTTTTGAGAAATGCTGGAATCTTATGGTACTTGTACATCTATTTATATATATATATATATATATATATATATATATATATATATATATATATATATATATATACGAGTTCTGATGATAGGTAAGGCGAATATTTATGTTTGTGAAAAATGTTTATTTATTCATCAATATTTACATGATCTCCTTCAAAATATTCCACCTCAGACATAATACAAGTGTACCATCGTATTTTTCAATCATTTGGGGACAAATTTGGGGAATAGGGTGGTTGATGCATGATTAGGATCTCCTTGCTTTATAAACAAGCCTTTTCCTTTCACTTTCTGAAGCTAGTCGTCGATTACATACCAATCGTACAAAGAAACATGTTCATTTTGTGGTACGTACGCGAGAATCGACACGCAACAGCCAACCCACCAATCTCCTTGGACCCCCCCTTCCACAGTTCAATCCGAGATTACCTCACGTCTTTCTCTTCATTTATCAGCTTCTGCATGCGTAGCACGTGATGGTACATTCTATGTCTACACGAATAAAATACACGGGTTTTACCCCCTCCTTCTTTCAAGACGAAGAAGCAGGGGCCGGCCTCTCGAGACAAACGATGCACGTATGTTCATCCATTGTCCGGCTGCCACAGTGGTAGCAAATTGGACACTCCGCAATTGTGGGCTGGTGTAGTACCTATGACCGTCTTCATCGCAATTCCAGCAGCTGTCCTTTTTCCCAGTCTGTTGCTTGGAGAACGGTCTTGCGGGATAAGATGGGTGCGATCGCTTGGGGGGTATGAAATTCTCTGGAGGGGAGGAGATGACTGCCATCGTCATGAGCGCTGGTATGTTCGGCGTTGCCGTAGCGCAATTTTACGTCGCTTGTTGAACAAGGGGGCGATATAGGCAAGCGACGGGGCTGGTTGCTTCCTGGATCTTGAAAGCAGTAAAACCTTTCTTGTATTTCAACCTGTAGATGTCATTCTGGCTGTTGGTTGAATTGTCTGGATATGGTAGGAAGGTCTGGGACGTTTACCAGCACAGACGCCATCCTCGTGAGGACAGTTATCTTCCTTGAACTTCATTGGGATTATTACTTTGCCTGGCGCCTTCTCGTCTTCCCTGCCCAGGAATTCCTGGTACTTCTTTCGTTCGGTGTATCGCTGTGTCCCCACGGAGCGCATAAATGCGCAGCGATCTTCGCAGTAGCAGCGGACCTCGCCGTTTTACGGAGTACTTACGTATATGATAGACGCTGGCCTTCCGACTTCCGGTGGTCGCTTTGGCATAATCCTTCTATGGCACTTGGGGCCTGACCGGTACGGTAGGGGGCTCATGGACTATATTTGCCGACTTGTAGAATACAATATTCGATCTCGTGGATTAGGGTGGACCACTATGCGTCTACGGGACGCGTGCAATGGTCCGGTCTTGTGCGACGCGTCACTGTCTGCTAAAGGCACCGCTAGTGGTGCCTTTACGTCTGCTAAAGATTTTATGAAGCGGGGGTACCACCCTACCATGCCAAGAAAAGTTTCAGCTGTTAAATGTTCGTTGGGGCTGGATATTTCGTAACGGGCATTAGATTGTCGGGGTCCGTACACAGTCAATCTTTATCTATCACATAACCCAGGTAACGTACCTAACCGGGCAACAAAACTCAAACTTCTCCTTAATAATTTGAAAGTCCACCTCATTAAGGCGGGCCAGTACCGATTTTAATTGCTGAGTATGTTCCTCGAACGCATTCTGCGCCACTGCATCTCTCTTCAGGTGGAGATCTAGTTTTTCATCATTGCAGCAGATCTGGCCATCTGTCAGCTGCATAAATGACATGATTGGGATAGTGGCTGTCTTAACAACTTTTGCTAGACATGGTTCAATATAGAATCGCGTGCCCCTGGATCGATTAAGGCCGTAAATATTTTTCCTCACACTTCAATATTCAGAAAAAATCGATTCTCGTCCTTACGAATTGAGGTCGTGCGTCGCGAATCGGTAACGTCCATGGCGATTATTGACGCGCGTCCTGCGTTGTTTGCCTTTCTAGTTGTTTGCGGAGTCTCATCGTAAAGGGCAGTAGGGCGTTTCCCGACGTCCTTCCGTTAGGCCGGTAACGCATGGAATTTACTGTTGTCACGCCACCTTTGCTGCAATTGTAGCAGAAGATGCGTTTCCGCTTGGAGCATGTATCTACCCAATGGACTCGTCTGATGCTGGCGGTTCAATAAAGGAAGGGTTTAAATTTTTGTACACCCTATCGAACTGTGGTTTCTGGTGACAATGGTGGCGACACTTTTCCTAATATTGCTCTCAAACCTATTGAGTATGACGCTATCGACTCGTTAGGACCTTGCGTCCTATCTTTAAGTTTCACTTCTAATCGTCGATATATCTGAATTGTTGTCGCAATGCTGTCTTCAGGTGTTCTAGCCTTTGTCACTTCTTATAGATTGGCCCTGCCCATGTACGAGCAGATCCGCATAATATGCCTGGTATCTATTTCAGTATATCTGCCGCCGGGATGTCTAGAATTTCGCAAGTCTCTTCTAGTCTTTCTGTGAACACTTATAGGTTCTCCTGGGCGTTCCTGAATACTTCACATTCCCTTGTCTTAGGAGCTGAGCTGCTCGTGTTTCCTTAAGATATATGCTATCATATGACCTGCTCTGGTGCCATGTTTATGTATTCGGAGCTCCGAATGTTAGTAGTTCTGGTTGTGAATATCGCATGCTCGCAGTATACTGCTGGATCACAGCCGACGCTAAAATACCAACTGTTTACGTACGTTCGTGTACCGGCGGAACGTATCCCGCATCATTAGTGAATGGAGCATGTATGGGGAATGCGGCTAAAATACAGCAATGGTCTCTCAGGATAGAATCAAACGAGTTTTTGGCCTAACGGGCTTCGTGCACCCGGGAGTTACCGATGCTGGGAGTGGGAAATTGGCGCTTCCTTCCTAATTACCGCAAACCCGTTACAAGTGGTTCAGCGACCACCGACAGTCAAATCGATGGTACGTTCTGCTTTAATGGGCCGAGGGCTTGGCTTTATCGCTCGGGCGAGAGAAGTAACAATTCTATAAAAACGCTCCTAATCCTAAATTTTATGGCAGTTGTGATAGGGGATGCATGGTTCCAGGGTATAAATGCCAGTTGAATTTCACATCGCCGGTTACAAAAAATCTTTGTCCACCGAACGGGATACTGCAAAGTGACCTCAGTAGGTGGATGTACGACAAACATGAATAAATTAAATAAGAACAAAGTAGAGGAGGAAAAGGATAAAGACAGCGAAGCTAGGGAGTCTAGGAAGTCCACCAGGGCTAGGACTACAGAGAGGGAGACCAAAACGAACTTTGGAATAAAAAGACGCCACAGGTTAGGCTGGTGACGCTAAAGGAACAGCCACTCAAGCGGCAAGCAAAAGCAGGTAAAATCCTGACAAGCCCGTCAGCCCTTCCTCAGGGCCGACACGGCAGAACAGTTGTCCAGAAAAAACCTACACAGAAGCCAGCAAAAGCACAAAGGTGGGGAAAACAGTAGAGGTAAGGACAGCCCTACCCGTACATGAGAATACCCCTGGTAACACTACTAGGGACTGCCTGGAGGTCCTAGCTCAGGCTGCGGTCCACTTTAAAGGCAGCCCTCAAAACAACAGAGGATACAGGAATGAGGAAGGAGGGGCTTCAAAAAAAGCCTCAAAGAGTTAATGGTGACCATCTCAGAGATGGCCATCAGATGTGCTCGAGCGGGGGCTAGATCGAAAACCCTGCAAGAGCTTGCCGCAAAAAAACAAGGAACCGCAGACCTACGCATCTGCGATATCCGAAGCAACGAAAAAGAGGCAGAACGCAGGTTGATCGCTCCAAAGGCCCAAGTTGCAAAGGCTGCAATCAGACCACCACCAAAAGTGGTCTTTTTGAAGCGGAGGACGAGGAAAAAATATCCTCTACTGGAAAAGCTACAGAAGTCTTGCAAAAGACATTAAACCCAAGGCAAGCCAAGGTTCAAATAAGGAACCTCAGAGAGACCAGGCGGGGCGTTCTTGTGGAAACTGTAACTGAGGCGGGGCTCTAAATTCAAGGCTTCAAAAAGCATCACCGAGCATTTTGAAATTAAGGCCCCAACAAGAGGAAAGCCAAGGCTCATAGTCTACGACGTGCGCTGGGACATGTCAGCAGACGAAGTGACCTTAGCCATGTTCCTCCTCCTAGAGGAACATGGCAGCAAGGATTGTACGAAAAAAGAATCAGCACCAAAGTGTGTAAATTGCAAAAAGGTCAAAAGGCCAAGTAACCACGGCTGAGTGGACAACAAGGGTCCTGCGTACAAAGCTGTCATGGAAACATTAGTCAACTTCACAGACTAGGGCCAGTATTGCACGAGATAATCGAAGTGCAGCTGTCCTGCTCTTCGCACAGCTACATGCCAGAAGAGCGCGCAGGGTCATTTCAGAGATAAGGTGAAAATCTGTGGAAAGAGGAGTAGACATCGTGCTTCTCCAGGAGCCATAGCAGCGCAGTAGCCGAATAGGGGGATTTGAGCTGTGCACAAGGATGGTATATGTC
The DNA here is from genome assembly GCA_018907035.1 of Sycobia sp. Sy_11. NCBI lineage: Eukaryota > Metazoa > Arthropoda > Insecta > Hymenoptera > Epichrysomallidae > Sycobia > Sycobia sp. Sy_11. The sequence continues at coordinate 642,634 of JACCIC010000239.1, read as the reverse complement.
AAAGGGTAAATCTCTGGGACGGCAGTAGCAGTCCTCATTCCCGAGATGACCGAGCTAAAATTAATGCACTTAACAAATACACGCTCCGCTGTAGCGGAGGTTAGGTTACGTTCTTGAACAATGTATGTGGTCAGTGCATACTTCCAACTGAGCCACGAAACAGGGGTTCACCTTACTCACTCGAGTAAGGTGCTGCATGCACTTCGAGGGAGGATGGGGAGGATGGTGCTAATAGATGCTGCTTCCAATGCCAGCGATCCCCACTGCAGGGATCTGATCGCACCGACCGCAAAAGGGAAGAACTGGAAAATTTTATAACGCAGTGGAATCTCCGGATCGCCAATGTGCCAGGTAGTATCGCTACCGTCTCCAAAGAAGTTAGAGAGGGAAACGTGGACATAACTCTTGTCACCAGGAATCTCGAGACATTCATCAAAGAATGGACTGTCAGAGAGGACTGGACCTCGAGTGATCATAGAACGATTACGTACCACCTAATCGGAGCAAGCTCACCTGCTAGCTCAGTTGCTGCGAATCAATGTCAGAAACAAGAGCGATACTCCAGACAGAAAGTCAACTGGAATACCTTCTACGCTGTACTCGAGGATGATTGAGACCAGGTCCCTAAAGAAATGCCCGGCTCCAAAATGGAGACTATAGAGAGAGAGTTCGCTCATTGACGGCCACTTTGAGGAAAGCGTGCAATCCTGCCATACCGAGGAGTAGGGTAGCTATTAGGAGGGTTCCCTGATAGAATCCTGAGCTGGATAGGTTAAAAAGGGCTACGAAGTGAGCCCGTCGAGTATTCCAGAAAGAGCGTGAGCACCTCAAGAAAGAATATAAAGCGGCCAGAAAAAAGTATGTCCATAGACTCAGGCATACTAAAGAGACCAAATGGCAAAGACTTTGTTACAGTAAAAGTTAATCAGAAACCTTGGGGCGTAGCTTACCGACTACAAGTGGGTAAGTTGTCTGTAAAGGCAGTTGCTTGCAACGTCCGTCTGGATAATGCCGCCTATACGACGGACTGGGTAAGCACGGCCACGGCAGTGCTAAAGATACTGTTCACTCCAGACAATATACAGGATGAAACGCAGGAGAAAAAAGATATGAGATCCTCGGCTAACGCTCTTCCATCGAGGGGAGCCAAGGTCGAATTTAATCTCACCAACCTGAATCAGGTCGGACCAAGATGGAGCTGGATAAGGCCCCTGGCCCAGACAGCTTCGACTTGGCCATCATTCTTAGGCAGGACCTGATTCAAATCTACAACTCGTCTTTGACATTTTCGGTCTTTCTAAATGAGTGGAAGGTTGGTCGAGTTGTCACAATCCTAAAGGGTAAGGACAAAGAACCTGAGGACCCTGCGTCCTAGAGGCTCATTTGCTTCTTGCCACTAGTCGGCAAAACCCCTGAAGCTCAAATACTGAGCAATCTAAATGGGATCATTGAAACAAGGTTATCTCCAAGACAGTACGGCTTCCGGAGAGGGCGGTCCACTCAGGACGCCATAGTTCAATTGTGTAAGTCTGTGAGTAGGTAGTACGTTGTAGCAATCTTCCTGAAGATAAATGGCGCCTTCGACAATGTCTGGTGGCCCGCTGTACTAACAGCATTGAAAAGCAAATCATGCCTCAGGAGTCTCTACAAACTAATAAAAGGTTACCTAAAGGGCCTTTGAGTCCTCACAGGAGCTGTCCTTGAGGAAGTACAACTTCGGGTCAGTAAGGGATGCCCGCAGGGATCTGTCTTGGGTCCAAGTCTGTGAAACATTGTCCTAGATCCCCTTCTTTGGCAGCTCTCAAGACAAGGATATGAAGTCATTGCGTACGCAGACGACATTGCACTCCTAGTGGAGGAATACTAGAATAGATACTAGATACTAGAATCCTAGTGTCACCTCAATAAAATGAGGCTGGCCTCTTATAAGTGTGAAATGTTGATTTTGCGAGGTCATCTTCACCCGAAAGCCGCCCTCCCGGATTACGGTAGGCAGCTCAAACGTGAAGAGATTAAAAAGCGTACGATACCTTGTAATCCATGTCGGCGAACATCTTGAAATCGATTGCAATTTGAAAGCGGTACAATCCAAATGTTTGGTATTGTTTAACAGGATTGGATGCCTGGCAAGTTGGTAATAGGGCCTAAAATTCGAGGCGGTTAGCACAATCTACACCGGGCTGTTCACACCTATCGCTGCTTATGCAGTGGTAGTTTGGCACGATTTGATGTGCGTTGAACAGCAACTCAAGTTACCAAGTGCTCAAAGACACGCGCTCATTAGTCACCGATGTATACAGGACCACCTCAACAGATGCGCTAGCAGTGATAGCGGGAAAACTCCCCATCGTGCTAGAATGCACGCGTAGAGCGGAACTGCATGCTAGCCGTAAAAATGCAGCGTCGCCTGAGGACCAACATCGTGCCATGAGAGAGATATCAGAAAGATATCTTAATGACTGGCAGAGGATCTGGAATAACTCGAGAAATGGTAAGCTGACACATTCTTACCTACTTAGTATCAGAGATAGGATTAAGGCAGACTAGATCCAGTTCCTCACTGGACTTGCTGTCTTCGGGGCATATCTCTCTCGCTTTCATCTGAGAGAGAGCGATACATGCACATGTGAGGGGGGGGGGCTGAACACGTCAGAGCACGTTCTGACCGTCTGTCCCAAATATGATGAAATTAGGATCAGATTCCAGAGAGAAAATAATAGCTCTATTAAGGTCAGAGCTCTATTGAGCCAAACACACTATAAAGCTTTAGAAAAACTAGTCTAACTACTCCTTCACACCAAGGACTCTCTTGAGTCAATAGAGAATCTGCTTGAAGCAGATATAATAGAGGAAACTGAATAGGTAGGTAGGGAACTGGCAGTTGGAACTGATGGGCATAATATATACAAACAATCATATACTGGAAAATATTTTTATATAAGCAAAACGCTCATACTCTAATACAAGTAGACCGACACCATACACCGGTCCACAAAACTTCAAATTAAGAAACCGCAATAAACTCAGAAGGCAATATTTATATATGTATACGTAAACAAAATTTATTTATTTTTCCTAAATAAGTAGATCGGCACTATACATCTGTCTACAGACCGCAAACATACATTAACAATAAGAGAAACCAGCCTATACACTGGTTACCAACGCTAGTCTGAACATACACGGTGCAATAACAAGTGGTTCGGAATCCACTATAAACTGTAGTTCCACAAAAGTCGCAATGAGGTACAGATCTGTACCAAAAAGAAAAGATCAGCAACACTGAAAAATTTTGGATCACAACCGGCGAATAAAGCGAAAGCTATGTGCGTCCGGGAATGTTTATGTGCAACAAAGTATATCCGAGCGACCTTTTTTTTGCTGCATCAACAGATTATGGTCGTGGTAAATTATACCAAGGGTTTGCCATTTTTGCCGGTATTTTCTCCGCACCGGGCAGATTTGTACTGTACTGTAGGCCGGTGGCGACGGCCATTGGCCCATATTATACTCTCCAAATGGAGTATTAATGGGGGAACACCATTGTGGTGTCGTCGTAATTGTTTTTGGTTGGAGGCTCTGCAAAGCGTTAGCGTTTTGTGCATCCCCATTAACAGCTGTTACTTTGTTCGCTTTTATCTCTTCTACCGAGTTCAGATCTGTGGAGTTTAATACTTCTGATATTTCTCGTCCTTTATCTTATTCCACTCGGCAGCGCTCTTTCCAAAAAGTTGTCGTAGAACAAATCGGACTAGTCTGTCCCAAAGAACCTCGATATTATCTTTTGTTTTGATGTTATGTTGTCTTTCTTCTTGAGTTAATTGTTCTGGCGACATCTCTGTGAAAAGGCTATGTACCCTTCTTTCCTCGTCGGCGAGATTTTACTAAAATATACATGACAATAGTTTTTATATTGATTAAGTACTCTTTATATATTATTATATATAATTTATAAATAATTTACTATGTAATTATGGATTAAAATTTCGGTTATTAGAACTTAATGTTAAGGGGATTATAGGGATTAACGGGGAGTCAGCCGTCGAGGAGGTACTTCGCCCTCTCCAGTTTCCCAAAAGTCCTGCGTCGCGGAGAACGGACGAGCGACGATAGTCTAACGACCTCGGTCGTGGAACCCCCTGAATTCCTGGTTCTTGAGCTCCAGGAGTAGTGCGCGCGATTATGAAGACCTCTTTCCGCTCCGCAACTCGAGCTGTGCAGTTTGTTTGCGCCTCCATCGTCACCTCATCTTGTACCAGAACTCTAGTTCCGGAAGAGGTGTATGAAGGTCCTGGTGTTGGAGAAGATCCCGGCGTAGCATGGCTCGCTCTAGTACGGTCGTTACGGATCCACTCTTGACCCGAAGCTCCAGCTTCGGGACCGTTGGTTTGAGCCATTAGAGCTCCACTGAAATGTTAAGGAAACTTCCTTCCCATTTCGTCGCCTTTTGGACGAGTAGGTCCCGACGCCGAGGACGTCAGAGAGCAACATTATCCTCCTGGTTCGAATCCGAATCTTCACCCTCTACTTCTTTAATTATTTCCTAGGAGGGATCAGAAAAGAACGAACTCGGAGGGATGGGGCGTAAATAAAATTATAGTAAATAAATTTACCGTCAATTCTACACTGTTAGTTCCCTACCTACCTATTCAGCTTCCTCTATGATTTCTGCAAGTAGCAGATTATGAATGGCTCACATTGTATCCACCCTGTAAATAAATCTTGAAACACCAACATCATATCCATCGCGACTCTTTACGAATGGTCCTGTAATGTCATCATTTGCTAAGGTCTTTCTAAGACTCTCCGGCCCATCAGTCCGGCAGGTTGCCTTTCATCTACTTTGGACTGTTGGCATAAAAGACAGTTCATGACTTAATTTTCAACTGTTTTATAAAACCTAGTCCAATAATATAACTTGCTGACTCCAGCAAAGGTCTTTTCTCGACCCGGATGTCCGGCAATCAGATCGTCCTGACAATATTTAAGTAGAGCATCACGACACTCTTTAGTCACGACAATCTTCCAAGCATCTTCATCACTTCGAATAATCTCGAGAACTTTATTCCGGCGATACCAGTATAATTGCCCACCTATTTTTCTTTATTTCAGGACGGAATCCCTCACGATCAACGGGAACGCATAAATACATAACCAAAAACACTCTTTTTCGATTAATCATAAGTCCAGCGTCAGATACTAAGTTAGAACACATCGTACCCAATCTATATGTTCTTCGAACGGCTCTGTTACAATGATAATATCATCGAAATACAAGAAAACATTTTTCTCGAGGTCTGATCCAATTATTCGGTCTATAAGTAACTGGAAGAAAGTCACAGCATTAAATAGACCGAAAGGCATCGTAGTAAATTGGAACAATCCCATTCCAGATACCGTAAATGCCGTGAACGGTTTGTATTCCGGATGAAGTGGTATTTAATGGTACGCGCTATTCAGATCTAAGATAGAAATATATCTAACTGTTTGCAGCTTCGTCAAAATCTGGTCCATCTTCGGCAACGAGTATGCATCGGGTTTGGAAACAAAATTGGAAAAAAAATTTACTTTTCGATAATCGATGCAAAATCTATATTTCTCGTTGCTCTTTCGTATCATCACCACTAGGCTTGACGAATCACTAGTGGATGGTTCGACTACTCCATTATGTAGCATATCTTTAACTTTAGAATGTATTTCTTCTTGAATCTTCGTGGAGACTGTGTAAGCCTGTGGGAGTATAGGGCGAGCATCTCCTACATCTATCATATGCTCTGCTCATATCGTACGTCCAAGTGGGACTCTCGCCGGCAAGACCTCGTCCAATAGCTTCTTCAATTGCTCTATCTCCTGACGGGTAATATCCGCGAGGCTAATGGATTCTAATCTGGAGAAATCATTGATTCAATTTAATCAATTTATTCAAGTTATTTAAGTATTTTCTACAGAATTTGATTCGTTTACTCGGACCGCCTCAAAGGATAAGCCAACAGTTAATCGCAACGGTACCAGACATTATATTTCATTTAGTGTAACTATGTATTGTAACTATTTCCAACCTGACTCGTCGATTCGCAACATTCAGCGAATTATCAATCGGGTTACGAATGGTTCTGAAACACGCGTGAAATTGGCACGTACTTAGCAATCTACTTCTTTGGTAGATCTAGAATTGGAATCTAGATTTGGAATCACAGCAACTAATACATTGCGCGTGATACCTGCCAATTCTAATGGCTGTTCGACATGACCCGTAACGTAAAGCGGGGATTTCCCTGGGTCTTTAGAACCAACTTCAGAAGCAGGAAAGAACATTCGTTGGTAAAAACTGGCTAATTGCAAGCCAATTTTGCCCATGACAGTACGTAACGCGCCAGTGTCATATAATGCACGAATCCGGAACCCGGTAACTTGTACCGGAATCGAACATCGCGCTTCCTCCGGCCGTACAGCTATGGCAGAGGTTCAGTTCAGCACCATCAGGTTCCTCGGTCGATGGCATCTCTTCAACTCGACCAGATTCATATTCAACCTGATATTCAACCCATATTTAGCCCGCTTGGAGTTCAGCGACTTATATGCAGCTTCGCGTAAAATCGCCTCATTAGGCGAAGAAGGAGTGTGATAGCATTTTCCACACTCCAATGCGAATTTGGCTTCTCTAATAAAAGTGAGGAATCCTTAAACAGTATTCAATGAGTTCTTTTATATCGTTTGCTCGATTTCAAGCACGCAACAGTCTATCCAGCTCTCTTAGGGAGAGTTCATTTAGCCGATTAAATTAAATATCAAGAAGGGATAAGCGAAGGTTGGTTAGCTCCTTGGATTCGAGTTCTAGCCCTCTAACCCATTTTACTCGATATTCTGGACCAGCTACGTATCACAGTTTAGCAAATTTTACCACATTTTACTCCAGGTGGTTATGTTCCTTTTTAAAGTGTCGAGACATAACTCTGCCTTTCCCTTGAATATTTCGGGGAGCGCCTGTGTTAATTCTTCATCAGATACCTGTGAACTTTATTAGCGCTTCTCGATCCGCTTCAGGAATAAATGTAGATCTTGATGGGAATTGTCCTACCGAATATTCCATTTACGAAACACAACATGACAAAAAAAGAGAAGGTTCCCTGGACGGGTTAGGTTGATTTACACTTAACCTTTTTAGACCGTTAAGCCCTTCGAAACTATCCACAAATTTACCTTTATCGCTATAATCCTTTTTAAATAAATTATTTTAAGAACAAAAATTTCTAAAAAGAAAAAGAGGGAAACGAAGGTTTATCAAATCGGAATATATATATAAAAAAATTACAAGATAAATAATTTATATGTACATTTCCATAACAATTTCAATAAAACAAAAATATATTTATTCAAAAATAAAATTATAATACATTTTATTGCCTGACCCTACCTATAATATATTGCACCCGCGTTTATCTATCGCAAGCTACACACATACATGAATAGGAGAAATAAATAATAATAGGTTGGTGTAGAGACTTAGCGCCACCTGCCGGTCGGATGGTGAAGCACTCCCTGCGCAGTATATGCAAGCGTACCATGACCCATCTACTAGTACGTCTGCGGAGTTAAGTTTCTCTCCTATACATATATAGGAGAGATACGCCAACCTAATCATCGTATATATACGGGAAAATTACGTTCTTCTAAAATCAACGCAATAAATATTAGATAACGCGAATAAAATATATAAAAGGTAAACGAAAGAAAAGACTAAGCTTTGATGTAGCAACGCCGAAAATAAGCAGCCCAACAATGATCAAATTGATCTTCCTTCCTTCCATGTTTTATTAATTAAGCTCTGTTTGTGTAATATCAGCACGAACAACTATCTCTAAGAATTTCGTCACCCGTAAAAAGAGGTTCACAGGAAAGTCAACCGAAACTTCTTAGTAAAGCAGAATACTCTCCTATAGAAGACATACTAGTCGATTAAAATATATTGAAAATATAGATGATTCATATAAAGATGTGCCTCTGTTCCGAATCTGTGTTCCGAATAGATTGTATCTCCAGAAAGTAAAAGAAAAAAATGATGAACAATATGATATAAAAAACTCTGTGTCAAGTTCTATATGCATAAAGTATTAAAATTTAACACGAAGTCATAGCTTAAATATTATAATGACTTAAATAATGAAAAGAGAATGTAGGCTAAAAATAAATTCTAGAAGTTAACTTTAAACTTTTCGAATAATGCTATTTGTGATAATACCAAGCAAAATATAGAAAAAGAGTTGATGTAATGTTAATTAATTGGTGGTATGGGCGGTACAGTGCTTGTTCAATAATATAAATGCGGGATTAATCAGAACAAATAGTTTAATAAACAGTGTAATATATGTTCTTAACAATAAGCAGAGTATAAATCTCGTGACCTTTTTGCTAGAACATCGAGATAGAAACTTGCTTCTACTATTTATACCATGCTTTCGATGAGCATTTTCCTTACTTGAACTGCCCGCTGAACACTCCCTTTTATACAATTGCGCGATCCATTTTATTATGTGACCTATACATCATGCTTTGTCTCTTTACATAACGACATTTCTAAATCTGTTTTTTCTATGTAATTTATTTTCCTTACATTAATAGTTTTCGACTCCGAATAGTATAAAGTTATAAAATAAGTGAGCAACTACATAAAATTATTAAAACGTGCGGTTCAAATTTCTATACTAGTTTTCTTCATAAAATAATACACAGCGCATTTCAGCTTACATTGACCGTGCTGAAACACTAGTCGCTTATCCAGATTCTTACAATTCCTCTATTTTCGCTTAAAATTTTATCATGATGAATATATTGAGAACTTAAATTTATAATAGAAAACATATTTTGGATTTTGCGTTTTTGAATTAGGAACAATATTAGTTTAAGATTAGATTTTCTTAGGCATATATACAAAACAGACTGGGTAAAAACTATAAATTATTATATATAGATACCGATAGTCTTGTATGCGAAGTAAAAAACATTCATACATAAGACTTGGTATGAAAGAATAATCATAAATTCGCAATGACAGATTATCCTGAGAACAATCTTTATCAATTCTCCCAGAAAAGTAAGAAAATTATTGGACTAATGAACATGACTGCGATGGTATTAGTTTAATGGAATTTATTGGGTTACGGAATAAAATCCTAAGTATGAAAATTTAAGAAGAAAAACAAATCAAGCTAGGAAAGGAATATAATAAGTGTTGAATATTATGTACAATCCTTAAAAGGAAAAATCATCATACATAGAGTTCATCATAATATTCGCACGAGGCCAAATTCTATAAATCGGAATAAAACATGAAATTTTATTTATAAATAAAACCACATCGAGTGTCCCATAGATGAAGACAAACGGTAGTCGTAAGGACCCAAGTCTGGTGAATAAAGCAGGTGAATTAGTATCTCCTAGCCAAGTGCTCTTATTTTATCCTGAAACATTTCTGCTTTGAGTGTAGGTACATTATCCTGTAGAAAAATTACCTTCCATGTTTTCCAACCGATTCTGCCTCCACTAAACGTACAAGATTGTCTTCTTGCTGAATCGATCTGATTTTGACGTTGAAGGTTGGCGCGGATTGATACTCATGAATTGTTCGTTTAGGACAGAAATAAATACATTTCAATTCCATTAATAATTTGTTTTTTCGGTTTTCCATCTGTCTTTTACTTAAATAATTTAGCACCTATTTTTCAGACTTTTCGATATTTCCAATAAATTTTAAAGCTCTGGCTACATTATCGAAAATATGTTTAAAATATATGTTTCAATGTTTGTTGTCTGCATAATGTGTTAATGTCGATTAAATTTATTTGATTGAATAAATCATGAAAATTCCAAAAACTGAAATAGCTCTTTATACATACGAATTTGTCTGTGTTAAGCGATTTGCATCGCTCAAGCGACAGTCAATTAAATAATTTTTGAATGAATTTATATGTTCTGCTATTCCTTTAACTTATTTTACTTTTAGCTATCATCTTCATCCAATATGATTTGCAATTCGGCGATTTCAAACTTTTTAGGTGGTTCTTATTCTTCCACGTTATTCACTTCTCATACCCAAATTATTATTTGTAAATAATTGAAAGCATATTTTGCATGTTACTTGTGTTAGAGCATGATCAGAATATGCCTCGACATGAATACGATACGCAGCACTTTTCTTTGAATAAAAACGAAAATTAATGATTTATCCAAATTATTACTTTCTGGTACAAAAATCTACATTTTTAAATTGGTGTAAAAATACGTTGTTTGTTTAATGACTTAATGTATACTAAAAATTTTGACAGTTCTTATAGCAAACAAACAAAAAAAAATTAAGGCGTACCAGTACGAATTGGTTTATATGAGATACAATCCGAAATTTCAAAATATTAGGTTGACGTACATGATATACGTACGGATAACGTACATGACGCTATGCATGATTAGTTTGGCTATTGCGATCAAAACGTGTCAACATGGAGTTCACTAACGCCGAAATTCGCGCTATTTTAAAGTTTTCCTTCGTCAAAGGCAAATCTGCTAGAGAAACGTTCTGCGAGATTAATGGTATTTTTGAGGATAGCACGCTATCACTTCGAACCACAGAGCAATGGTTTCGACGATTCAGAGCCGTGAAAACGACATCATGGATAAGCCAGCCGGCTCAAGACCTGCAGCGACGAATACCGATCAAATCATGGAAATTATCGCGTTAGACCTGCATGAAAACCATTCTACATCATCTGCAGAAGACTGGATACAAAAAAGCTTGATGTTTAGGTGCCGCATGATTTGACGCAAAAAAACTTTTTGGATCGAATCAACGCCTGCGATGTGCTGCAGAAACGGAACGAACTCGACCCATTTTTGAAGCGGATGATGACTGGCGAGAAAAAATGGATCACATACGACAATATCAAGCGAAATCAGTCGTGATTCAAGACCGGAGTATGCACTACTGTTCGGCTCTTAATATGCCTATTGTATTATGTGTGCGCCCGCGGTGCCACAAGGAACGGGGATATAATTCTCCCGAATTCCAGGAGCTATACGATGTGCGAATAGCAACTCGGCCAGATAGATAATGAAGCTGAAAAAGCAAAAAAATTTTTCTTTTGAGAGTACGAACTGTGTGTGAATATTATTTTCTTTATTTTGAAAAATAACAGAAAAATTATTTAATAATACAGAACAAAGGATGCTGACTCGCGAGCTTATACATGATATCGGATGGAGCTACAGGGAAGTATCTCACTGTAGAAAAAGCAGAAGAGAAAGCTGGCGTACGACAGCAGCTGCACGCCTCAATGTTAGCGGACCCCACTCCGCGGGTAGAGCGCCGCTTCTTATGTACAATGTGTGTATGCATGCGCCATAATGCTACGGGCGCATACACACTATACATAATTGGAACTATACATTTAGGCTTGTCTACAATATGTTTACTTATTATCATAATATATTTAAATATTGGTCCCTTATATTATTTGTCTACTGCCGATACTAAATTTTAATCTTCCATATGTTATATTAATTTAATTACAATTAAAAATCGTACTTATGTCGACTGTTCTGAATTAAATTAATAAATATTTTTATCGATCTTACAGTGTTTATAATATCATATATTGGTTAAAATAATGACAGTCGGACTGTCCTTTTAATGATCACCCCCGTATAATCTGAAATAAAACTTATTACTACAATAAATTATATAAGAAAATCTAAAGTAAAAATAAAATAAAATTAATAATTTAATAAAATTAAAAATAAAAATATAATAATAAGTAAAATAAAAATAAAAAAAATAAAAAAAGAATAATAATAATACAGTCTGACTGTCTTTATTTTAACTAATATATGATATTATAAAGACTGTAAAACCGATAAAAATATTTATTAATTAAATTAATTTAAATTATTTTTTATATTTATTAGACAAAATGATATCTATTAATGAAATAATGCATGTTTAGTCTGCTTAGTCATGACACCAGTGCAAGAAGTAGGAATGATGTTCGCAGAGTCATATCTTTTACTATCAGAAACCTGAGCTTTCGTTTCTTTCCTTCTGTTTATGTCTTTAAGTTTGACAACGACTGGACAAACTTTTCTGATGAGACGACATGGGGCCATGTATTTCGGTGCTAGTTTTGCCAACAATTTGTCGGGACCCAATGATAAAACATGATTGCGTCGACAGACCATGTCTTTAACTTCGAAAGTTTCGTGTCGTCAGCCTTAGTTATAACATTTAGCTTGTTTTGTGCTGGTCATACACAGGTTTGTTCTTACCAGCTGATGAATTACTAATAGTCTTTTTACTCGGTCGAGCCAGTCTAAAGATGTTAGAGACTGTATTTGTTGAGTCTGTCCATGAGTATGTCTATATATCGGCATTTTTCTGGGGATTCGACGAAAATTAAGGAATGCCCGCAATACTTGGGTACTTACGTGTACCGAGGTATTTACGGAAAACGCGAATGCGGACAGCTGTAGGTTCTTATGGTCATGTTTGATGAAGATGGAAATCATTGTTTTTATGGTTCGATTCACAGGATTCGTCTGTGCATTGTATGGTGCTACTAACTGGTCAATGATGCCTAGTTTAGTCAATTTGTTTGTAAGCAAATGGTTAGCAAACTCTGTGCCTATTGTCTGTGATTAAGAATTTTAGGCATCTCAATTTGAAAACTACCAGTTCTTCTAGCAAATTGGCGATCGTTTGACCAGTAGCTTTTATTAATGGTCTGATTTCAATGTACTTAGTAAATAAGTCTTCGAAAATCAACAGGTATCGATGTTGGCCTTTACTGGCCGGGAAGGGTTCCACGATGTCAGCTACCGTCGAGGTCCAAGGGCCTTCAACATTTCTTTGGGTCATTAGGCCGGCCGGTGTTTGAGATACAATATGTATCTGACACTCTGGGCAGTGTTAAACTTGTAGACATCCCTTCTCATTCCGTGCCAGTAGTACAGATGACTTGTCTTATGTACTGTTTTATGTACGCCGAAGTGTCCTGACGTAGGGGTGTTGTGGCACTCGTATAATACCCTTTCTCGGCTTTAGCTGGTATTACAATCTTTCAGTTGTCAAGGCTTTCGCCTATAGCATTTGAAAATGTATTTGGGCAAGATTTATACATTCGATCATATCTGACTGGATTATTTTGATTAATTTGACCAGTCTGGATTATTTTCGGGATGATTTTGGATTTCGCTCATTTTTCGCTCGTACCAGGAGTCTTTCTCTAGGGACGTAAAGGTGGCGGCAGGGGATTCTTCTGTTTGAGGGATTCTTGAAAATGCATCTGGTACGTAATGGAGCGCTGCTTTCTGGTGCATAATTTCCATACTATGCGCTTATAGTTCTGTTGCCCATCTTGCTAGGCGGCTCGATGGATTTTTGAGCGAATGCAGCCACTTGAGACTGCTATGATCCGTAATGACGGTAAATTTTTCATCTAGAAGGTACCCTCTGAATTTTTAACTGCCCAAAAAACGGCTAGGCACTCTTCTGTGACGGTGTAGTTTCCTTCAGTCTTAGTCAGCGTTTTACTTGCATAAGCAATAGGATACTCTTTTCCGTTATTTTCTTGACAAATTACTGCTCTGAGTGCATGGTTGCTTGCGTCAGTTTGCAAAACGTATGGGCTGTTGTGCGTGGGTCGAGCTAGCACAGGTACTTCCGTAAGTAGGATTTTTAGTTTGTCAAAGGCATCTTACTACATCTGCCCCCAGTGCCATTTGATGTTCTTTTTGAGTATTCTTGTTAGTGGCAATTTTATGTACGCTAGTAACTGAATAAAGCGGGCATACCAGCCTACCATTCCTAAAAATGCCTTCAGCTGCCTTAGAATTGTTGGCTTCGGGAAATCACTTACCGAACGGATCTTCTCCGGATCTGTGCGCAGACCGTTCTACGATGTATCCTAAATATTTAACTTCGGGGCATCCAAACTCAGATTTATCCCTATTAATCTGAAGCCCAACCTCATTAAGGAGGCCGAGCGCCGCTGTAAGTGCCTGAGTATGCTGCTCGAAGGTTCTAATGGTGATTATTATGTCATCCGTGTAGATGAACACGGTCGGATGTCACTGTGGTCCGAATATGAGATCTATACTTCGTTGTAAAGTAGCTGGGGCGTTAGTCAGACCATATGGTAGGCGAGTATAATGATATAGACCCTTTTGCGGTACTGCAAAAGCGATAATCTCTTTGCTGCGTTCGTCTAAGGGGATGTCGTGGTAGGCTTGACTAAGGTCTATATTAAACAAATACCTTGCGACCCTTTAATTGTCCAACAGGACATCCACGTGAGACAGCCGGTACGTGTCCTTGTGCTGTTACCTTCATTGAATGTATACTATGCACGATCAGTATGTTGATGGTCTCTGTTCGGCGATGCTCGTCTATTATCTGCCGATCTGTATCGATGATTTTGATTCGGTGCTCGGTAATCTCGATCCGATGTTGGTGGTCGATTTCGATCATCATGGTATCGAGGCAGTGTTCGAACTCGATCAGCGTAATATCGAGGTGGTGGTCGACTTCGATTGTCGTAGTATCAAGATGGTGTTCGCTTTTGAAAGCGGCTCCGATAGTTGACGTTGGAGGAGGGATTTCTTGATTGCCTCTGCGGTGGATATCGATTATTATGGGCAGGTGATGGGGAATAGACTCTGGTGGGTGGTGTTGGTGATGGGCTTCGTCGCTTATTCGTGTTTCGTTCGCTTCTCTGGGATGAAGTGCATTGTGAATGTGATGGTGTCGGGCTGTATGTCCGACGTAAATCTTTTCGTTTTTCGAAGAAGTCTGTTTTTTGTGTTCGTCAGCTTTGAGTGCTCCTAGCCTTGAACGTCTGCTGGTTCTTTCACACGGCGAGCACGTTGCTGTGCTGTCCATACATGTCGACGGGTGGAGATTCTTTGTATCGTTATTTATTATTATTTATTATTAATGATTATTTTCAACTCTTTCTTTAGTTCGAGTTGCTGACCAATTAATTGTAGTTCATCGATCGATTTGAAGTCGCTGCGAAATATTTTCCCGATATATTCGAGTTGGAGCTTTCTATAAATCCTATCGAACAGTCTCTCGGTAGGAAGTGCTGGTGACATTTTCTCGATCAACACTCTCATACTTCGAAGGTACGAGTAAATGCGTTATTTAGATCCTTGCGTCCTATCCCTTAACAATTTTTCTAGACGCAGCGAATAGTCCGCAGAGAACTGTTTTGAAGTCTTCTAAATTTCTCCATTTTTTATAGATAGGCCTTACCCATATCCTCGTTGCTCTACAGAGTATTCCTCGTACTAATTTTAATATCTTAGCTTCTAGAATATATAGACTTTCGACTGTCTCTTCAAGTCTGTCAATGACTCCTCTACGTCTTCATGTGGAGCTCCAGAAAATTGAACTTTCCACTGTCTAAGCAGTTGGCCTGCTCTGGTTTCTTTTTAATAAGTGTTGTCGGGAGTACGATTAATTTATTCATGGTGGTTCTGTGTCGGTGTTGACTATCGTCAGCCAATTATGTCGCATTTGTCCCTCTTGAATGTGGCGTACGATGTAGAAAAAACGCCGGATGCAGGTATGGCTATGCGCCTGGCGGATTTTGCCACGGGACTCCTGCTGCTGAGAGAATATCATTGTTTCCTACTATAGATGTACTGTGCGCCAGTGGTCACGGGCATGCTCCAGCGGCGTATCCTAGAATGGGGACAGTATTCGAAGGTGTACATATAGGTGCTGTATGGGTAGTACGTTGTCGTTCTCTCCTATAGTCTTTCGACGTTTGATTTTGTTGCTGCTCACATACAACCGCTGTTTCTCGTTTGTCGCGGTCCTACTTGAATCATGCCGAGCTGAGTACCTCTGAAATCTCAGTGAGATCTGAGTGATCGGTTTCGAAATTATTATCCTTATCGGCATTCCAGTCGGCAGCATTGGTCCAAAAAGGCGCTGTAGTTCAAAACGGATTAGCCTATCTCTTAGTATTGTCAGATCCTCGTCTAATCGTAGATGTCGTTGTTCTATTTCGCGGAGCAAAGTATCTTTTTGCATTGGCTATTTAGGCTGTTCTACTCGTCGTTAATCATTGTCTTTCATATTTGAAGTCGATCTATTTTTGCTAGTTCATATTATTTATATATTTATGATTCGTTACAATTAATACAGTTAAGTCTGCTTATTTTAAATTTCCGAAGTGGTTATAAAATATTATTAATTAATAAAAATGGCTGATTTTAATAAAGTAGATGTATTTGCTTTATTTTTGTTACAGCACTATTAACTTGTGGCTGTTTGGTCCTCATAAGTTTAAAGTTTATATTTATTGCCGAGAAAAAGAACAAAATAACTTTTTTTTTTTAAATTTGGTGAAACACATAAAAAAATTTTTATTTTTAAAATCTGGTTTGAATTTCCCAAAAGGTTTGGTGTTTACCTTGAATATTCAAAAGAAAACGTTCAATGTCAGATTTTGTAGTTTTTCAAAATTTACGTTTTAATTTTTACCCTAGGAAACTTGAAATCGAAGTTAATTTTAATGTCCGAAATTTTCTAAGTTTAGGTTAATGTAAAAAAAAATTTTTATTTCATACGATTCTAAAGTACAATAAAATTAAAATTTAGTAAGTTTTCTGCCAGTCCCCTCTAATATTTTTCTAATTATTTATTTATTTATTATTTATTTAAAATTTCATGGTTTATCCAATTCCATATTGTTTATTTAGATTTTTATTGTTTGTTTGTTTTCAATTTGTTTTCTATTAATCTCTTTCATTTTTTATTGTCTATTTATTTTTAGGTTATCTTATTGTTATTTATCTTCTATTATTTATTTATTATATCCTTAAATTATTAAGTAGTTATTTATAATATAAACTTCTTCAATTCGACAATTAATCTGGGTAGAACATCATTGCATGTGCCACAAGTGAAAAAAGATA
Source organism: Sycobia sp. Sy_11 (assembly GCA_018907035.1). NCBI lineage: Eukaryota > Metazoa > Arthropoda > Insecta > Hymenoptera > Epichrysomallidae > Sycobia > Sycobia sp. Sy_11. The sequence goes on along the minus strand of JACCIC010000239.1, from coordinate 625,663 downwards.
AAGTTTGTAAGAATAAAATTATTATTGTTGTTTCTTTAATTATTTTTATAATAAAAATTAAAAGAAATTTCAGAATGCCTTCAATGCCTTTATTGATTATTTTTATGTATTTTCTCCTAGATGTATTTATTTATTAGAATTTATTTATTATTACTTAATTTATCATGTCGTTGCATGTCAATAATCTCACAAAAATCCTAATATTTATAAATAAATAATCGGATTATATTAAATAATCAATTATTCGAGGTCTTTAGTTGTTATTATTCTTTTATATCATAATCTCCTATATGATCCATCTACTTTCAGCATAACAGTGCCTTGGTTGGTGTAATTATTATTGTGTATTGACGTTATTTTAGTTAAATGTTGTATTAGTGGCTCTACTTTTTACTTCTATTAATTTTATATTTATATTTTGTTATTTTTATCAGATTTTGAAAAAAAATTACAGATTTGAAGAAAATTTTTGATTGTTATAAATAATTTTAATTAATAATTATTATTATTATTTAAATGTTTATTTTTAACTTGTATATTAAACAGTTTTCTAAATTTTTAGAATCACTACATTATGATCTTTTTCTCTCTCTGTTTATAGAGATTTCTTCAAAAACAAACCACTATATACTTGAATGGTTTCTCTTATGGTTATTATTATTGTTTATTATTTACTAATTTGCATAATGTTTTATGTTTTGTATCCTGTCATGTTATTAGTTGCTTATTAATAAAGTTATATGTGCTAAAGTATCCTGTAAATGAATAATAAGCTGGCTGAGTACGCTTTATCGATCAGCGGTTTGGCTTACCAATATTTATTACTAAAAATTGCTAATTATTAGTAAATCCTGTTCAAACGAATTTCCACCATTTTGGTAGTACTATGTATCCATCAGAACTTTTCAGAAGTGAAAAATTCCAATTCCTTCCACTGGTTTTGATACTTTCAATTTTTCCTATATATAACATGTATAGTGCATATATTGATTAGGGCTAGCTCCCTACCGATATGTACTTTGACATATTGTATATATAAGATTTAACTAAAAAAAAAGAAATGCATATGCTCTTCGATCCTATTCTTCTTCTGATTTTTCACTTCTAAAATAGATCTCTGTAGTAAAAGGGGGAATATATAATATAATCATATTGCAAGTCAATAGAAAGTTTAGTACATTCGAACAGCATCTCATATAACGTTTTCATGTCGTTGTCGGAATCATCTTCAAAATAAACCCTTTAGCTGTCATAGATGTCCCTGTGATGCTTTATTCTTATGGCCAAATGCAATTTACAGAATAAGCAGTAGTCGGAATATGCCATATCAGAAGAATATTTTGAATGATTGACCGTCACATTGCCATTGTTAATAAAAAAAATTCTACTTTTACAATATTCTGGCCGAACAAGTCGAAATGGCGAAAACAAGTTAATACGCAGCATTAACCGTTTTGTCAGTTGGAAGAAATTCTTCGTGACTAATGCCTTTGGAATCATAGAAAGCGTTAAACATTTTTTTAATTTTCGATTTTGTTAAGCGCGACTTTTTAAGTTTTTCCTCATTAGGGGCTGTCCATTTGGCACGCTGGCATTTGGTTTCGGGATTATATTGAAAACATCATGACTCTTCATCAGTGACGGTATAATAAAGATAGTTTTGGTCTCTTTTGGTTTACTTAATGATGTCGTTATAATGTTGCATTGGAAGCGTTTTTGGGATTCTAATTCATGTATTGCGATACCTTTTAAAACTTTCTTTTACTTACCGAACTTTCATCGTCCTTGAGACCTTCCCCGCTATCTTTGAAACGATAAAAACATTCATTAGCATCAATTTTATGCATCATTTGATGTGTTTCGGTAAAACTTTTGTCAAAATTAAAACAAAACTTGATGTTATCTGGATACCCATTTCCCGACCAACAAACAAAACTTTGACGTCAAGTAAATTTTCAAAAAAATCAATGTTTATTAAGTAAACTTAATTTATTATTTAATTTTTTTTCTTTTGTAAATTTAATTGAACATAGATAGAATTAAAAACATCGATCATTTCGTCTAGAATACTTTCTGGTACAAATGTAAAGATGTCGTCATATCTTTTATATCTTTTATAGATGCTTGGTTAAAAATTAAACTTAATCAATACAATATTCACAAATTTTTCCAATACTAAATTCGTATTGATAGGTGGCAATAGTGAACCCATTGAACAGACATATTTTTGTTCATAACAAATGTTTTCAAAAGAAAAAATTGTATTATTAAAAATAGAATATATTCCTTTAATATTATGAGGCGAACTTAATTTCCGACCTTAGCCGTTTAGATGGCGATTTAAGTAGTACCAATAATCAGATGTGTCTGCTTTAGTACTTATTTTTTAGTTTTGAGATTTAGATATAAAATTCAGTTAAGAGGTGCCATAATTTTTGTACACATTATAATTTTTTGATCGTGATAATCGTTTTTTCGACATGTCTACATTTGCACTATTTTGATTTGAAAAAAAGTGTAGCAGGAATTTATCCATTGCTTCAAAAATGTTATGGCGAACAAGCTCAATCGCTTACAACATGTAAAGAGTGCTTTCAGCTGTTTAAAAGTAGAGATACTGATGTTAATGACACAGAACTTTCTGGACAATGAAAAAGTTTGAATATAGTGAATTGTAAGCATTATTGGACAAAAACTGAGCTCAAACGCAGACAGAACTCGCTAATAAGTTGGGAGACAGTGACAGAGCAGTTGGAAAATGTTTACATGCGATACGAAAGATTCATAATGAACGAAAATAGATGCCACACGATTTAACCGAAAGTTTCCGTATGAATCGAAACAACATCGCACTGTCTTGGCTTACCACGGAATAAAGAAAGAATTTTTTGTGGCCTATTGTGAATGTTGATGAAAAATGTATCTACTATGACAATCCTCAACTCAAAAAGTCATCGATGGGCCCTGGCCAACCGTCCACAACGACACTAAAGTACAACATCCACGGCCAAAAGATATTGCTGTACATTTGGTGGGACCAACAGGATGTTCTGTACTATCAGCTGCTAAAACGGAATGAATCCATCATTACCGAGGTATATAAATGCTAACTGAATGATTTTTAACAGAAATTAATCGAACATAGATCAGCATTCACAAGCAATAGGCGCAAAGTCAATCTCTTGCATGACACACTCAGCGACATGTTCCGAAAGCGGTCCAGATTACCCTGTCGAAATTTGAATGGAAAGTGATGCCATACCCAGCGCAATCACGAGACAGAGCACCTTCTGATTACCATCTACTCAAATCGATGCAGCACGACCGCGTTGATACGCACTTCCGATATGTTTGAGAAGTGCGAGAATATGTGAATTATTGCATTGCCTTGAAACCGCCATCGCTCTTTCGCCACGATATCGCCATATTGCTAGGAAGATGAGAAAGAGTACTAGTGAATGACGGAAAATATTTTGATTAAGCTAACGTGTATCCATTTTCGATCATAAATGTACTTTTTCCGTTAAAAAAGGTCGGAAAGTAAGTCGGTCTCCTAATAAATTGATCACTTGTTAGTTTTGAGTGTTGACTAATTTCTGTTAATTTCTCTTCTATTATTGATTTATATAAATCTAATGAAATATTCGAAAGCAGATACACGAATTCAATGAAATCATCCTATAATTATTCGGAATAATAATGTACTTAACTGTATAATAAAAACTTGAACTATCTTTAATATAAGAGTTGGTTTTCTAAACTACTTTCACTAGAAACCCACTGCTTAACGGTTGAATATGATGGGGAGGATGTCCTCAGTGTTGAATTCATCTCTTCTCTAATTTCCTTTGGCGTTCACCCCTTCAAGTAAAAGTATTTGATGACGGCACAATTTTCCAGCTTTTCCATTTTTACGAAAAACACAGAGTCGTCTTGTTTAACGTGCTCTCAATCCTAAACTAACATGGCGATCGAACTGAAACTATAGCTACAAGCTATCTAAGGATGGCACTATAGAACGCCACCTCAAGGTAGGCCTAGTGGCGCCATCTCTTGGTCAGGCCAGAAACTTTTCAATACACCCTCCTATGATTAGTAAATTCACATGCTTTTCCTTTTTTCTAGATGTTATATAACATGGAGATACATCAAAGATTCTTTTTAGCGTATATAAGTTAATCGAAATATTTTGATTGTATTGTTCAAATTTAAGTATATCTTTTGTCTTCATTGGAAAGGCAATATTCTTAAAATTAAGAATATGTTCATACTGCTTATATGCTGAAACGCGATTATTATTCACTTTAACTCGATATAAGGCATACGAAACTGCTCATTTAAAACATTGGTCATCGTTATTTTTTATATTAACTCATGCATGTTTTTTTCAATTACTTCAGGTAGTGACATGTATGAACTACTTTTTATTGGGTTAAATTTATAAATATTTATTGCTAAATTTATAATCAAGTGGAAGGTCCAGACAGAATCTCTCTCTTGAAACTCATCGACATCACGCTGGATGATGCTGGACATGCGTTGCATACCAATCTTTCAAATTCGTGGTCTCAAATATTTGCGCATTTTTTGTATTAAAATATTTAATTTCTATTATCTGCTCTGAGTTTTTTGATATAAAATACTCAACAAACAGAACCGTATTCATTTTAAGTTCATTCATTTCAACCAATTTAAATGCATCATCTAAAAATGTACGAATATCTTGATCGTTGATATTCGTTACAATTCCAGATTTTATGCAATTGTTACAAGCGGATTGAATATCACTCCAAGTTACCTTTTTGGCCTCCTTTTGTGATAAGTCGCCACCTTATTTAGCGTAACAATTCAATTCACTCTGAAAATGATTCACAAGTGTAATACATCGACGCTTCTCAGATGCAATTCTAGAATGCTTCATTATATTTGTTATATATGTAACTGCTGCAGATGCATAATCCATCCATCGAACAATATCCTCCATGTCAGCCATTTGTCTAGATGCAAACAGACAGGATTCTTGACAACAGGCTTCGCAACACTCGACAATTTTTATTTCTTTCGAAGAAAATATATTTAAAACAATGTATATTTTTAAAATAACTATTCCGCTATAATTTAGTTTCTACTATAACTGTAGTAGATAAATATCGCCCACAAAACAGTTAATAACCAGTTATACAAATAGACACATATAAGAAACGCGAAACTAGAAACATTTCGAGATTGAAATCTATACCGTCTATAAATGCTGCTTCGTAATTGTGATAAAGTTAGAAAAGCTCGAATAGTTCAAGATTGAAAACTATATTGCCTAAATTTGCTGCATCATAACTGCTATATAGTTGGAAAAGTTCAGAAAAAATCAATATCGGAAACCGTTGTTGGGAAATTTCTTTTGTTATGGGCACCCATCCTATGGAAAATCAATATGTACAGCTGTTGTGCATTTTCCTTTACCAAAAAAGTAGTTGACGATTGCTTTAAAGGAAAACATCCTGAAAATTCAAAACATCCTGAAAATGCAAATCCTAAATGTGCTGTTTTGTTCTACGCTCATCAAAACGCACGTATTGTAGAATTCTCCTATTTAATTAATAAATTTGTAATTCTGAATTCAATAAATTAATTGGCGAATATTTTATTTATTTCTAAGTATAGATCCTTTGATTGTATGCATCATATATTTTATAATTATGTTAAAATATATATATATATAAAATATAATATAAAAATGAAGGTAAAAGGAGAGTATTAGCGATGAGTAAGTTTCATAAACACCCCGGTTCTGATTATTGATTCTTACACTGAGATAAAATTGTTGTCTATTCATTGTCACATAGTTCTCTCCCTCTCTCACTTGCACCCGCATGGGGTCGTATTAACTTATTCATCGAAAATATGGAACCTTAACATGCTGACTATTGACTGGCAACTCATTCTCAAGCGCTTATAGCATTGGGATAGAGAATAGGACTGCATATTGTGTACAATTCCTTAAACTACTTCAATGAGGGTAAATTATAACATAAGAAAAAAAATAAGAAACTAAATTTATTATGTATAGTCAAAAAGAGACATTCATAATCGGTGAAGAGGATTATAATATAGGAGTAAGTATATATGTCCTCAATTATTGGTCTGGACTATGGGACAAAGTGTTGACTACTAGGATAAATAAAGAGATGCATGATCAAGTGCACGGGTAGCAAGAGAGAGAGAGAGAGAAAGCTATATAGCTCTCGCTCCCTCTACTCTGTTCCATATTAGGGTGCTAGCTAGGTTCGTGCAACTGCACCCTTCAATGACAAAGAAATCTGCGCGCTACAAGAGAGAGAGAGATAGAGAGAGAGAAAAGAATATAGCGCTAGGAGAGAGAGGCGCAGCACGACGTCATGACGCGTGACGTCAACACTGTGAGCTAAGAGCGTTCAGAATCACCGGAAGTAATGACGTAGGGGGGTGACGTTACCAGTAGCAAGAGAGATAGAGAGAGCTATATAGCTCTCGCTCCTTCTACTCTGTTCTATATTAGGGTGATAGGTGAGGTCATGTAACTGCACCCTTCAATGACAAAAAAGAAATCTGCGCGCTGCAAGAGAGAGAGAGAGAGAGAGAGAGAGAGAGAGAGCGAGAGGGAGAACTATAGAATTTTCTCTCTTTAGCACAAGAGACGGAGAGAGAGAGGGAACTATAGAATTTTCTCTCTTAACCACAACAGAGTGAGAGAGAGAGAGAGAGAGAGAGACAGAGAAAATATATAGCGCTAGGTGAGGCAGGCGCAGCGTTACGTTAACGCTGTGAGCTAAGAGGGTTCAAGATCACCGGAAGTGATGACGTAGGGGCTCGTGACGTAGGGGGACGTGATGTCACAGCTGCTGACGTCAGCTCACAATTAGTTCCGTCGATCTCTTGGCTATACTACTCTAAGACCGTTAACTTAATATATTGATGAAAGTGAAATGATTTTCTATAAAAAATATAGCTTAGGTCCGTCCGAAGATAATATAGAATCTGTATGTCAAATTTCAGAGCAATCGGTTCAGTAGTTTTTTTGTTTATTGTGTACAAACAAAAACACGCTTTGTCTTTATCAGTTCAACAAAGTAGTAGCATTAAATGTTGTGGGCGAAATCAAAATTTTCATTTAACAATACTGCAGAAATACTCATTGCAAGAAAATTCGATTGATGAAAATCGGATAAAATGATCTTATAGGCAATTCCTTCAGAATTATTTTATAAGATTTTATATGTAACTCGCGCCGAAACCATTCAAATTTTTACTATCCAAAGTTCCTTGCATTCATTATTTTAGCAACATTGAATGTGATTATCAATTATCTATTTTTCAACCTTTGTAACATTTCGAAATTTCAGTTGCAAATTTGTTTTTATAAAGCACACGTGTGCGTTCGCCTTTAGTTCATCTGTGCCAGTGAAGTGAGCTGTTATAAAAAAGGATACCTTGAAAAAAATATGGAAAGGGATCGTGTTAAACAAGGAAAGATATCTTTATATATAAGACACGAGAAACTCGCTTCATCCATGCGCCTGTATATCCAAGCAGTTACACGAACATTGACAATAGATAGAAAAAATAACAACTGTAGGTCTTTGTCGTATTCGCTCGATTTCGTCTCGTTTCCTCCTTTTGACCTCCTTTTCTTTGCTCGCAGGCGATGAGCCACTTCTCTGAGCCGTGATTGGCTCATATGTATTGCCATATATCCTGCAGTAATATCTCGTGCACCGTCTATATATATATATATATATATATATATATATATATATATACAATATTATATTTGTATTGTACTCAGCTAAAGCAAACTTAATTTTAAATGCAAAATCTCTGCCGTTCACAGTTTACGTCTATATTTATAAATGTTGAGAATACCTTTATAAGTGTTGTAACCGGTAGAGTCGGGTAGTAGATGCGTTAATATACGAGTTCCTATGTAAATCTTAGATCCGCCTAGATAGAAATTTTTTAAACAATTTTATTTTTAACATACCAAATATTAAAATCAATAATATGCTTATGAAACTAAATTGAATCCATTTGATTATAAATATTATTCCATACATTATACCAATGAATTTGAGTCAGAAAATTGAAATAAATTCTATTTAGATTAATAACATTTAGATTAAAAACAGTGTTTATCATTCCTCATTAAATTGATTGGTTTTGAACAATTTGTGTAGAAGGGGAATTTAGATTTAATTTACTAAATTTGGTAGTGGGGATAAGGTATATATAGATTAGAATATAAGGTTTAGTTTAGTCCCTGATGAGGAGCGGTAGCGAGCTCGAAACGTTGGACAAGTTTTGAATTCGGTAAGGGTGTTGAGGACAGTCAGACTGTCCTTGTTTATATTCACCCCCGAAGAATCTCAAATAGGACTTATTACTACAATAAATGATATTAAAAAATAAAAACTAAAAATAATAGTAAAATAATAAATAAAATAAAAATAATAAAAACAATATTCTATGTTAGAAAAGGATAACCTGATTGGATAAGGATATGACAACCCCCCCCCCCGCCTTAAATTTAGATTCACCTTTAGTATCCGACGTTTCGAAGCGCTACAGTTTATCTCAGAAACTACACAAAACTGAAAAACTCATCATACTACTTTATATACTCCATCCCCACTCCAAATTTATTGGTATAATATTTATAGGACGCCGACCTTCTTAACTTACCTACGAAATACAAATTTTATATTAATAAGGAATGATCAGTGTTATCCAATTTATTTGACTCTAACATTAAATTTACATTATTGGCATTCTTCAAAATATAAATAATTTGAAGAGTTTCTCTTTCTTGTATTTATTTTTAATACCTTGTTCAAAAACAATTATATTTTCAAAATCGAATGAATATAACAAGTTTAAACTATGTTCTTTTAGCCAGGATGTACCATTCATATTTCGTAAACTATACTGGTGCTGACATATTCGTTAGTTTAGGTATATTCGCGTTTGTCCAATACAACATTTGCCACAATTGTAATTCTATTTCTTTTGTATATTTAATTCTATCATGAATGCAACTACAAACATCTACTAGTACACGCCTTTTTGGTACAATTGTAAAGATCAAGTTGGTTAAAATTAACTTATTTAATGCAATATTTTCTAATTTTCGCATTACCAAATTAGTCATCACCGGTGTTAAATGTGATCTCATTGGACAACCATATCTTTGTTCATAAAAATTATTCTGAAAAGACAAAATTGTGTTATTAAAAACTAAATTTATTGCTTTAATAAATTCATCTTTTGTTAATTTTGTGTATATGCTAATTCCTGACCATTTTTCTTCTATAATTTCTTTCAATAAATCTAATGGTATATTTGTAAATAAAGACTTATTAAATCTTATAATTAAATTTAATCTTTAAATTAAATCTTATAATTAGTCGGAATATTAATATCTTTAACTGCATCATAAAAAGTTCAACTATTTTTAACATAAAAGTTGGTTTTTCCAACGATCTCAACTAATATATTTGATAAAAATCTTGCAATATTGTATGTTAGAAAATTAATTGGTAATATTATTATTCTATAGGTTAATTTCTCTGTGTGAATTTTGGAAGCCCCATAATATTTGGCTATTGTATCATTTTGGTATTTTAAGTGTTTAAACGTAATTTCATTAATATAAGATTTACTTTTCTATTCTTTCAGTAATTCTTTTAATTTATTTTGTAGCCTATTAATATGAGGATCCTGAATTTTCTTGTAAGTTGTGTTATCCTCTAAAATTATTGAATTTGTCTTCATATATTCTTTCTTGTCTGATGCTACTGTTACATTTCCTTTATCTGCATTTTGGAATATAATATTTTTGTTCTCTTTTAAGAAATTTTTGGCTGTTTTGTCTTCATGTATGATTTTAGTATTTATATAATTTTGAAATATATATTCTTTTTTAAAATTATTAATAACCTTCACTAATGGGGTTCTATATTGTTTTCTTATCATTATTGCAACTATCAATACTATTTTCTACGTCAGTAGTGATTTCTTTAACAGAGAATTCGTTATTGAAATAAGATATTCCAAATTTTGCATAATTTCAAAGGATATTTACAACTTCTGTTGAAATGGTAAAATATTATATCTAATACATTATAATTATAATTATATTATAATATATTATAATATTTTATAATTATATTATATATTATAGCTAATATATTCTATTATAGAGACTGTAAGACCGTATTTAATTCAGAATAGTCGACATAAGTACAATTTTTAATTTTAATTTGAAGAAATATATTTAAAATGATCAAATCTTGTTGTAGTGTACTTAGAACTACAAAAAGTATTTCAAACAATAGTTGTAGATCTTATCAAAAGACATTTTTTATACTATTCGCTGAATTTCTACAATTAGAATTTCTTCAGGAAAACACATGTGATATATCAGTATTTCGAATTAATGTAGAATTGTTCAGAGGATTCCGAGACGGGACTGCTGAACGTATCTTCAAAAATATATAGATTGTACCGAAAACTTGTATAGTATAAAATTATGTATTTTCATGGGATCTATGATTTTGACATTAAATTTTTCTTCAACTGTTTATTTTCTAAGATTAATTAAAAAAACTATGATTTTTGTAGAGTTTTCATGGATTTGGGAATAAATATTTACTTTCAGTCAAAAGTTATTAAGATATTCGTAATCCGCGCTCCAAAAAACAGAAGTATAAAATTTTTCAGAAAAATAGGTTAACAGAACAAATCAATACAGACACACCACTGCCGATTCTTCACGGGGACACTAAGTTAGAATATTTTCAGAGCAAAAAAGTATCTATAGGAATATAGATTTGCGACGACCAGGCTTCTCCATACAGCCTAATACGCGCAAAATATTAATTTCGAATTTCAAATAAAGTTTCCGAAATTCAAATAATCGGGCAATGCTCCCGATTAGCGGTCAAACGCGCAATAATCAAAACAAGACTATTGCACGTATGAAATATACCTGCCTCGCGAACGCAGGACAGGAGAGAGCGGAGGGGAACTCGCGCGCGTCGCGAGAGAGCCGCAGCCGTGCGGCAGACAGCGTCGAAAAGGTGTCCCGCGCCCCCGCGCTCCGCGCGAGCGAACTTGGGAGACATCAAATACACTTGTCGCCGCATTTGAAAATACTTTATTTTCAAATCTATTTTTAGAATACGAATACAATCGAATATATATAACGTCCTAAAGGACAAAAAATATATATAATTAATTGTATTTTTAGTAAAATAACTATAATGCGTAACTATTTTATTTAAGCTTGAATAATAAATTAATTATTGCCTAGTATTAACAGAATTATTATTGTTTACTACTAGGATGATTATTGTTATAGTAATTATTATTATTATTTAATAATAATAATAATTATTGCCGTTAATTAATATTAAATGGATTAATTTATTGTAATAATATCATCACCAAAGGTATTATTATACCTGGATATTATTATAACACGAAATAATTAAATCAAGGAAAACGTAGCCAGAACGAATATAATATAATTTATATTTAATACGAGCATCGCCAAGGACGCAAATTATTATTTTAACAATTATTATTATTATTATAATTTGTTATAATAATAATTATTCTTATTATTGTTAGTATAAACAATAACCCGAGAGAACTAAACTACGCTGAAAAGAATTTGCCCGTACAAGCTCTATCAAGGGCAAATTAACAAATTATTCGTATAGATAATATAAGTTTAACTATTTATTATTATTATATAGTAAAATTATTATTATTATTATTTTTCGGCGGCTCGGTACGAAATTAGTCGAACGGTGGCGTAAACACCCGATCGACTAATTTTTCGTGTATTCCGAGTTTTCCGCTCCAAAAGCAGTTCTCTCGGCGATACGGCCGAAAGAAGCTCCCTAGAGCTATCCTGCCTCCAGAGCTCTAGTAAATCCTGCCTGTCCGAAAATTCTGAATAGTAGAATCGCGATCCTGGTTGCACGGCGCTCCGTTTAAGACCAGCACGCTCTACTATCCCGTCCGAATACTAGTGAAGCTTGATCCTGGTTGCATGGCGCTCCATTAAAGACCAGCGGATTCACTAAAAACTCCTCTCTTTTTCCCGGTTAGACTTGATCCTGGTTGCGCGGCGCTCCGTTAAAGACCAGCGGCCTCACCAAAAATCTCTCCTGCACCTTAGTAAGGCTTGATCCTAGTTGCGTGGCGCTCCATTAAAGACTAGCGGCCTTACTATCCTTCAAAGAGACTTGATCCTGGGTGCGCGGCGCTCCGTTAAAGCTCAGCGGTCTCATTCCTATACATGAACAAAGCTCTGATCCTGGGTGTAATAGACCAGCAGGCTACGTTGTTTCCCCAAACTCCCCCAGCCCCAGTAATAGTGTGTATAAATATAGTGTGCGAAATTTCTATATTAAGTCCGTTTAAATTAAGATTGTAATTACAATTATAAATATGGAGCGTGCGACAACTAGTGTTATAAGTTATAGTATAAGACTTTAATATAAAACTTTCTGTCTTGTCTTTTGCAGATCGGAGGGCTCGAAGCCAGAAACTCATTTAATTTTCTTGTATAATCTTTATTAATTGTATGGTTATTTTTATTTTGTTATAAATGTTTATTTTTTAATACAATTGAGTAAATGTAATTTTTCTCCCGATCCTGTCGAAAATTCCCTTTCCTCTCAAAACGATCCTGGCGCTACCGCGTAAGCTATCCCGAAGGGAAAAGGGAAACGTTACAGATTTATGGATAAAGAATTGTTTACATAAATATTATTTAACTGTTTAAATCCGTTATATTACTGTCTAGTATATTATTGAAAGAAACCGTGATGGTGGATGCTATAAAAATATATATATATATATATATATATATATATATATATATATATATATATTTATTTATTAAAACTTATATTATATATATATTCATATATTGGCTGCGCCACTTCGTTGTTTGGAAGTATATAAGTCAAGTAGGAAATCAACACCTTCTAAGAGCTAAGTCGACTTCTCCAAGTCTGTAGTTCGATATTCTCACAAGCAAATACGTCAATTTAACAGCAGATTAGGAGCGCTCTGAAAAATCACTGGAAAATCTCTGGAGAATCTCGGCAATATCTCTCGAAAATCTCGCCTCGAGCGTGGAAGCATGAATAACTTATAGTTCTCAGTGTCTCGAACTTGATTGCGGGTAGAAAGCTGACGCATAAAAGGCCACTTCTTATCTGTAGTATTAGAACTGATATGGGCATTTCGTTGTCTACTTCAATAAGGAAAAACTGAATCCTATGTCCCAGGCGTATGAGACTTGAAACTTACTATTATAATGTAAGTAACGCGAACAATATATATATATATATATATATATATATATATACTGAATATAGTTTGTGATGATAAATTATATTTTTGTTTTTATACGTTATATTAACTTCAGAAATGTGACAAGAGACTATGTTTTTCTAGTTTGAACAAAAGAAATTGTGGCAAAATAGGGTTCTTTACCAATAACCTCGAAAGTATATATATATATATATATATATATATATATGGTCACTTCTGCATAAAAAGGCAATATCCATCGTCGGATTAAATATGCTATTCGCATACCAACACCACTACTAAAATATTCACGGTATTTAAAAAACGGGTATATACGAAATATATATATATATATATATATATATATATATATATATATATATGTATATCTTATATGTATGTTATATTGTACATATTATATATACACATTTTAAAGTCTCTACTGAGAAATATTGTATTGGCGTGTACGGGCGGTTGATTCCGATATCCCGTTGTCTCAAAACGATTTCTATAGGCAGTTGTGTATTCCGATGATAGAATGCGATGTCCAGGTGTCTCTGGGCGATTTGTACGGTGAATATTGTATCCAGTTGATAGAAAACGACGTGCAAGTGTGAGGAAATCAACTTCTATGGAAAGATTTGTGTTGGTACGATAAAATACGATACCTAGGTCTTTCCGAACGACTTTTACGGGGAGTATCGTATTTAGTTGGGCGGAAACGATGTTGAGGTATGTCGGAACAACTTCTACGGAGAGTTTCATGTTCTGATGATAGAATGTGGTTTCCTGATGTTTTGGAACAACTTCTACCGGGAGTGCCGTGTATAGTTGGTGGGAAACAATGTACAGATATGTCAGTACCACTTCTATAAAGACATTCGTATTCTATGAATGAAAATTCTGATGCTTATGGAATTTTCATGGGTTTAGGAATAAAATTTCCATTCATAGCAGTCGTTCTTGATGACGACATACGTAATTGGCTAAATCATAAATAGGGCTGGAACTATCTCGGAACTGAATACAGCCACACCACTGACAGTGTTTCAGAGGCACGCTTCTTGGCTTTTTTGTAGAAATATTATCATAGGTAAAATTATCTACAGATAATATATATTTATGTATTCGATATGTCGATTACTTTAATATCTCGGGCAAAGCCGAGATAGGAATGATAGTATATATATATATATATATATATATATATATATATATATATATATATATATATATTAAATATGGCTTTTATGGACAAAATTGTCAAGTTCAAGCAGTAGAAAAAGATATTCAAATGTCTCGAGATGACGTTTTCGGACGTCCAGTCATTCCTGTACATCATCTTCTATCGTCCGAACACGAAAGTTCCCTAGAAGTCGTCCCGCCATACCTGGACATCGTCTTCAACCGTCCGAACACGAAATTCTCCGTAGAAGTTGTCCCGACATATCTAAAAATCCTTATCATCCGAACACAAAACTCCGAATATTGCTCGTTGAAAATGCTTATTTTTAACTTACTTTTGTAAAAATTCTACTGTGTCCATGTTTCGAAATAGTATTTTTTGAATAGTTTTACATTATGGAGAGCACACGTAACTTTGTACGCTGCGTTATGATTGATGTATACTATAAGAGTATTCTTGTGCTTCTGTTTCTTGCACTCGCAGAATGGTAAGTTCAGAGTCTTAATATCGTAAACTAGAAAATTGTATCTTTTAAATCTAGCCAGCCATTCTCTTTTTATTACTCATTGGTGAATATTTTAGTTGCATTGCTTTTTAATACTCATCGGTGAATATTTTAGTTGCATTGGGTAAATTTTCATAAAGTATATTGATAATTTGATTATAGCAAAAGTTGATTATAGCACACTCCGTGGAATACCATGATAATTCATTTCAAGTCATTTATTTTGTGCTCTCATATGATCTGCAAGTCGTTCACGAGAGAATGGCTTTTAAATAAAATAATATGGATTCTGACTCGCCTTTAAGTGGTAAAATGGTAAGCTCTTTAAGTAGATATTCATTGTCAGCCTGCTTGAAGATTTGCATATCAATGATGTACTCTATCTTGACTGACAGCCTCCGACAAAAGTTTTACATATATATATATATATATATATATATATATATATATATATATATATGTATGTATATATGATTTTAACCACTTTAAAACTTCTTAACGTCACCACTCATAGGATAATATTACACAATACGATCATGCAAAATTAAGCAGTAAGCTAACGTATTTGGTGGAAAATTATTTTTCGATTCAATTGTAGGCGTACATCAACGCGTGCACTTTTGAGAGACTTGTTTATCTTTGAACAATCAATAACTATAAGTGGCAAATGATCTCGGAAATCTGTTTTCTTTAAAATTGGCTTAGACTTCTTGTCGTAGTATTCGAAAACATTCGAAAACGCACAACATCAATGAAAACTTTTTTCTCTATAGATGAATTTTACTTGTATTACGTATACATTAAAAATAAACCAGTTTCATCAATTTCTTGCAGTCTTCGATGACGATTTTCCATTATCCAATATTTTAGAAAATATGCATTCTGTACTGCGCATACAGACCTAAACATATTGTATGATAACTGTAATACGTATTGTCTGAAGCTTGTAATTTCCATAATGGGGGTCACTTTAAGTCCTCAAGATTTTTAATATTGTTTGAAAATTTTTGCAGGTATATTTTCTTTTGAAGACCTTTCACATAGATTTTTCGAGCATTTTTTAAGCAATCAGCAATTGTTTTTTCAATTTCTTCGTATGGTATATTGCCAGAACTCCATGGCAACCCGTGATAATTATGTTCTAACCATTGATTCTCGCGCTTTTATTTCCTAGACAGTCTACACCATTTTTTCGGTGTTTGAAACAAATGAACTATTGGTGCATATTCTTTGAGTAATTATTGCAACTTTTTTCAAACTAAATTCATTCAAAGAGCTTTTGAAGACTTGCACGTCTACAATGTAGTCCATAATGAGTAAGAATGATTTTTTTTTAGTTTTTCAATTGCTTTTATTAATAAATAAACATCCCTACTATTCTCTTTTCATTGCATATGCAATTCTTATATTACATATTGCTCAGTTTTTTTCATTCAGTTATACATGATATACGTTTTATTTGAAGAGTGAAAGGATATTTTCCAGCATTATTAGTTCTGCTGCTATATCAAGGTTTACTTTTATTGAAAGGCAGTAAGTTTACACAGTATAGATTTGAACATTAAAGTATTCACATCTTTATATATTGCTAGCTTGTCGGAATCACCCTTTCTTTTTACTCTACACAAGTTACTGACATTTATAGAAAATAAATGATAGTGAAATAGTTTTTTTTTCTAACGTCCATTGCTTTAATGATATTAAATTATCTTGTCTTGTAAGCGCATTGTCAAGCATTATGGCATTATTAAAACATTATCAGGATAATTAAGCGGCTCCAAGAATTCTATTTGTTTGCATCTAGAAATAGCTCATCGTGATGATGTCATTCGATGGATGGATCATGGGTCTGCTGCAGTCACACCGATAAACGTTTCACGAAAAATACTAGATTCACGTCTGAAAAACGATTTTATCTTAAACTTGCAAATCATTTTAAAAGCATAGCAACTATTTGCAAGTTAAATAGTTATGCTGAAAAAGGTGGGTGGCTTAGCGCAAAAGGAGCATGAGAAGGTAATTTGGAATGATGTTGAATCTGCTTTCAACAATTGTATAAAATATGAACTTGTAACGAATATAAAACATCAAGGTATTCATACATTTTTATATGATGCATTTAAATTGTTTGAACTGAAAATTAAACAACTATCTTATAAAATTATATAGCTATTAAAATTAATACAGTGCGTTCTGTAGAGTATATTGTATCCAAAAAGACAGAGCAAATAGTAGAAATCAACTATTTTTATACAAAAAATTCTGAAATATTTAGTACTACGAATTTAAAAGAATAGCTTGCAACGCATGTTAAAAAAAGAGCCCATTCAAAATGATATGGGTGAGTTTTAAGAGAGACATTCTGGCTGGTCATTGCATTCTATCCTAAATTTAGCTATCAATATGTATAAATTCAATCCTATAAACGCTAGCTTATATACTGCACTACCTGCAGTAATAGAAAAAAGACATTCATGTCTTGCAAGTGTAAACAATCATGATAATCTATGCTTTCAATGGGCAGCTTTATCAGCTTTATATCCAGCTAAAGTAAATGCTAATCGACATTCCACATATAAGCAGTATGAAAATGTTCTCCATTTTAAAGATATTAAATATCCAGTCAAGGCAAAAAATATAGTTCAATTTTAAAAATATAATCATATTTCAATTAATTTATATATGTTGTTGGGTCGACTACTCAACTGGTAACACAGCTGACGATTGCTGGGTAACGTTCCTGTCCCCTTCGGGATAGCATACGCGGTATATTCCGAGTATATCCGAGTACTTTGAGAGGGGAGGAAATATTTCGGCATAGGACGGCGGATCAGGAAAATAATTTATAAGAACAGTATATTATAATAACAAAATATAAAAATAAATTTATTTACGAAACTTCCTTCTATTTACAAGGTTTTCTGAAACAAACAAAATAAATTCAAACAATTACTCAAGAGAAATAATTTTAGCCGGATGTATATATATATATTATAGCGACTCGTTTCGTGCTAGTTTCCACGTCACGTAGTTTAGTCCGGCGCTATTTTCCGCACGGATTCCCGATGCTATTTTCCACGCGAGGAACGATAAAAATACGACAGGTATATCAATAAATAGGTTTATTCTAAGGTGAAGTTAATTCCGCTGGTCTTTTGAGGAGCGGCTCGCAACCAGGATCACGTTTCCTCAGGGATAGGTAAAATTATTAGCCGTCTCTCTTTCGAGGAACACGTCGCAACAGAAATCCAGCTAATAAATTTGGAAAACAAAATAAATGTAAAGGGTAAGAGAACGGCTGGTCTTTTCAGGAGCGCCTTGCAACCAGGATCACGCTCACTTGAGGATAGGCAAAGCTATTAGTCGTCTGTCTTTTGAGGAGCGCCTCGCAACAAAGATCAAACTAATAGTTTTGGACAGGATTTAATGTCAGGATTATTTTGAGCTCTGGATGAGTTTTTAGCTCCGGAGAGGGTTTGTGTGACTCGATTTTGAGACAGTCGGTTCACCCGGCGAACTTTTAGTTTTGCCTTTTGCAGGCCCTTTTATAATAAAACGGTCGAATATTTCCGTCGCCGCTTGTTCAATTTCGGACGAACCGCCGAATTATAATAATTATATTAATAATAATACTGATTAATAATAATAATATTTAATAATAATCATAATAATTATTATTTGCAATTTATTATTTATGTTTTTAGCCGGTGTACTGCGTACAGTGATTGTACACACGTATAATAGTGTATACGCACATAAACATGTATATATATTATCTACAATTAATATTTTTATTTAATTATTTTAATTAAATACAGCGTGTGAATTTGTTTTCGAATATACGTTGTATATACTGACATGCGCGCGCCAGTATAAGGCTTGCGCGTTCGTCTTCCGCAGTCTTCGCTGCTGGCGCGCGCCGTTCGACCAGAGTGTAGGGTAGCGTGTGTGTGACGCGTATTAGAGGGGGATAGCGGCCGCCGGCCTAATACACTTGACGCGGCTCTATCTTGCCGCGCACAGTGTATCGCCTCTATCGTATGCTTCGAGCTTAAGCTTAGCAGTAGAGAGAGAGAGACTATGTATTGCATTCTCTCTTTATGCTTTGGTTTTCGGCGGTCGCGTCGACTACCTTCCGCAGTAGTCGTCGCGACCTTTGTTCATTTTTGGTATATTTACCGCGTTAAATCTATTAATTTAATTTGCGTGTAGTTATATTTTCGTGTATTCTAATAATTTGACTTCACATTGAACTTATTATTCTTTTCGTGTGTGTGACGGAAATATATTATTATAATTTAATGTGCTTGTTGTGTTCATGATATATTTGTATAATAAATTTATATATCGGTCGCAAGGAATTTTTTCGCGGCCATTTTTTTGGCGGTCGCAGCTGATTTTATATCAAATTTTAACGTAAACGGTGAACAACTAGAGAATTCAGCTCTTCAGTTTTTTTTTTTAATTTTTAATTGTAAATAGTAGAAAATAATTATATAAAAATATTTTAAAAATATTTTTTTATAAATTTTTCAGATGGATTTGACAACATTGAACCATATCGCAGAAGGTGGTTTTCCTTTGGATGGAAAACGGTGAAGCTTGATTGTGAATTCCAATCTTTTTTACTTAACGAAATTTTAAAAACTTTAATGACAGATGAAAGATTCTTCAACAATATGTGCAAATAAATTTAAATTATTCATAAAATCTTTGGGCGAAGATAATTTTGAACTTAAAACTGTCTAATATGTAAAATGTATATGTAAAATGAAATAATTAAATAACATTTTATTTGAATAGTGATGTACTTATTTATTATTCCTCATTAACAAAATTATACAAAATTAATTTACGTATTAAGAGTATAGTCATTTTATAATTTCTTATTACTTTTATAAAGTTATAAACTGTCTTTATTTGTCTAACTATTATGAGAGCTGTCCAATCCAAGCCACTTGACGAAAACTTTATCTTTTCGACGTTTAAAACTTTTTCAACGAGGAAAATATCTGGATACTTGGTTCTTAGAAGCTTTTGTTCATAGAAGCATCCAGTGATAGGTTGATTTTTATAATTTTTAATGGTATTTTGTAGTATTGATTGCTGCAACTTTATTGATTGTGAATATTTCTGTTGACCAGGTAGGTATATATCTTTTCTCAAAACTCTGCTTCAGTTTACTCACTTGTACTTTTTCGTTTCTTCTTTATCTTGATCTACGAAGTAACGTTCTTAAAATTTGTGATTTATTTACTGATATAACATCTTTCGGTTTAACACCGATAGTTCTATGCTTTGTCCCATTATAAGCAGTAAATAAATTCGATAAAATATCAATCCAATTATAATTTCCGCGATGACTAAACTGTATCCACATTTTTTTCTTTCAAAGTACGATTGAAATGCTCGCATATAAATGCTTTTAGATTACTAACTGTTCAGTATAGATTAATATTATTTTTCTCATTAGTTCTCGAAAATCTACATTGTCAAATTCTTTACCTTTTTTTTGTATGCAAATACTTTGGTATACGTCCATGCTTGAGAATAGTATTAAAAGCTGTTGTCACATCTTTACCAGTTTTTCGCTGCAAAGGTATAACCCATGCAAATTTAGATAAGGTATCTATGACTGTAATCATGTATTTGTATCCTTTATTGTCTCGAGCATAAGGTTACATTTCAAAGCGATCTGCTTGCCATGTCTCATCTATATCACATAGTTCAAATTGTCGCCAAATATAATTTCGACGAGAAGGCTTATGAATTTGCCTCATTATTTCCATTTTTTCTTTATTTGAATAATTCATTATGTGTTTTCCTGCTAACTTTATAACCTGTTTTACCTTGCTATTAATAGAAATCAAGTCACTTCTAATTTTTTATTTATACGCATTAAATAGTTTTTAAATCAGCAATAATTTGTTCTAATCCTACAATAGATAGTAGTGTTGCTGATAAAAGATCGATTTTTTCATTTATATCGCTTAAAAGTTTTAATAAGCTTGAAGTTTTCTCTTGCACATAAGTTCTCAGTGTATCTAAATCAACAACATCATTTAATTTAATTGGCGGTGAGAGATTACAGAGTCGTTTATTTTCCATATCATATTGACTATCATATATAAATTGAAAT
This sequence comes from Sycobia sp. Sy_11, assembly GCA_018907035.1. Lineage (NCBI taxonomy): Eukaryota > Metazoa > Arthropoda > Insecta > Hymenoptera > Epichrysomallidae > Sycobia > Sycobia sp. Sy_11. The sequence continues at coordinate 604,468 of JACCIC010000239.1, read as the reverse complement.
CCAACGTTAGGTGGCCCTTGACTGCCTTCAGTTTTTTCCGTTGCTTCAGTTGCTTCCGTCCGAATACATCGACACTCATTGTTAAACTGATTGGAGTATTATGTTTATATATTAATATATAAGATTAGCCTTAACTTCTCGATAATAGAGTTTATTTCATTCGTGTAACTCTGATTTCTTGCAGACCTTCTAGTCAACAATACCTTTAGTCGATTTATTAACTCATTTGGGTTATCCCAGTATACATAATCGAAGAGCATATTTTTTTGTACAATTTTCAACCGAGGTAATATACCTTCTCCTTTTTTCGTAAACATAGGTAAAATAATTTCTAAAATTTTTTTACTTTTCATTACACGAATTCCTTTATTTTTATCATAATCTTTTTTATGAACATTGGATGCTTCGAGAATTTTTTGATAAGTTTCACGATCATTATTGTTAATGAGTTTTACATCTGGTAATTTTCGAAATAATAGTTTTAACAAGCCTTTAGTGATGGAGTATTTGGTATAATTAATTATGACATTGCCGTTGGCGAAATTTATTGGTAAATTTCCAATCATGAGATCATTATTTTCCTTATGAACTCCATACACAAAATCAAGAAATTAATGGGGATTAAGGTCCACCATACCTAAATATTTTTCAAGACTTTTTTCATCTTGTTGAATATCACTCTTAGCTGATTCAAAAGAAGCAATAATGTTGTCAGTGATGTGATCATTTTGTAGAATGCCATTATTACTAATATCAATATTAGAATGATAATTACTCTCATTATCAGACAACGATTCTTTAATTTTTTTCCTTCTTTAAAAATACATAATTAGTTCTTCTCCTCTTTTGTAATGTTTGATACATCGGACACTTTTGCTACAGTAAAGAGTTTATTTAGTGTAGTAATGATTGTTTTGAAGGTTTCATCTAATGCGCATTCTACATTTTCTCGATCATATTTTAATAATTTATATTTACATCTTATATTTACATCTTGCTTCACGTATAATTTTATCGCTTTTATAGTTTTTTATGGCTGATAATCGGCCATGTTGATGTGTTCAACTATTAAAACCGGAATGTTCGACATATTTATGTTATGCTATATTTATAGCAAAACAGTCGAACCCTTTTCTATATATATCATAATTTATATTTTGATCTTTATCAATGATTGTAAAACCATGTTTACCATCATTCTAACAAGTTGAGCATATGTTTTTGAATTGATTAAAAGATATGTCTGAGTTTACATGATCGAGATATATATGTTTTACATTGACCTCACCTTGTCGAAATAATGTAATAAATTAATTGAATACAATAGAAATTGATAGGTGTAAAAATACAGGAATTACAAGCCTTATAAAAGGATGGATTTTATCTAAGTCCTAGTCAAAATTTAATAATCGAAAATGCAGGGTGGTTTGATATAGAAAAGTCCAATAAGATGATCGATAATTTAGGCCATTTTGATGCATCCCTTTCCCTTAATATGATTTTCGGTTTTGCTGAAGATTACCGTAAAATTATAATTAATGCAAAGCATAAACTTGTTCTCGTCAGATCATACAACGATGATAATGCTATTGTGCAAACACGAACACTCACAGATCAAATGATAACGCAGAGTAATATGAAAATTTCAAAACAGAATTTACAAACATGGAATAGTTGATGCCATACGTCGTAGTATTAGATGAATACAAGCTTCGACTACTAAAATAGTTGGAAAAATATCATCAAAGACTGCAAGAAATTGATGAAACTGGTTTATTTTTAGTGTATACGTAATACAAGTAAAATTCATCTATAGAGAAAACAGTGTTCATGTTCGACGTTTTTAACAGGGTAAAATATATAATGTTTTTAGTCTATAATACTTAATGTATACTAAGTACGAGATCAGACAATTAAGTAATGTGAGGTTTTTATTTTTCGGCCTATGGTAACACTGCGAACCTGCAACTCGTTCACCATAATAGTAGATCCCTACTCTCTGGATCGAGACCTTGACAAGGATCACTTTACGATCATTCGCCAGTATTTTAGTGTTTTGTAACAACTTGCAAGTAGTGCATGTCATGAAAATGGAACAGAGAAATTGTAAGCAACGGTTTGTGTTAAATTTGTGTGAGTCACTCGGCGAAACCGCGACAGAAATTTATGAAAAAATGCTTAAAATGTATGGTAGTGATGGCCTGAGCCGTAGGTGCTTTGGTGGGATGCGGATTTTTAAAAAGGTCGTTAAAGCGTCAAAGACGAGGCGCGGAGCGGAAGGCCAATTCATGTGCGAACCCACGTAAATGCGCAGCGCGTCCGCGACTCTGTTTATCAAAACCGTCGACAAACCATTCAAATGATAGCTGATGAGTTGAATATTAACAGGGAAACGGTGAAAAACGTTTTAACCAAACATTTCGCGATGAAAAATTTGTGCGTGAATATCGTAACGAAGAACCGAAGAATCTAGTTATTACTGGTGATGATAGTTGGATCTTTCAATATGACCCTGAAACTAAACGTCAAAGCCCAACATTGGCTGTCCCTTGGAGTACCAAGATCAAAGAAGACGAGAATGAGGTAACGTGAAAACCACGTTAATTTGCTTCTTCGGCAGCAATTCTAAAGCCCCTTTATTACAAAAGGAAGAGGAATTAGTCGAAGCAAAAAACTGCTTCCAATCAGTAAAAATAACAGGAAACGGGAAATAAAAATTCAGAATGTTGGTGCAATAAATAAAAAATTTGCGTAAAATAACATATAAAACTTTTTGAAAGTCGACGTCACTTGTAATAATTTTATACACATTCTCCTTTTCACTTCAGATACACATTTTAGTAGTGAAGAATAGTATTGAAAAGTATACGTATTTCTTTTTATAAAGAGTTACATACACAAGCATGTGCCAAATTATATTGCGCCAAAGTAGGCAGATAGCCCTAACCTATATATGCACTATACAGGCTGCATGCATTTCCTTTTCTTTTTAAGTAAATGTTATATATACAATGATGTGTCAAAGTACATATGGGCAGGGAGCTAGCCCTAACCAATATATGCACTATACATGTTATATATAGGAAAAATTAAAAGTACGAAAACCAGTGGAAGGAATTGGAATTTTTCATTTCTGAAAAATTCTGAAAGTGGTATAGAATAAACATTGATAAGCCAAACTGGTCGACAGAGCCTACTCAGCCAGTTTATTATGCATTTACAGGATACTTTGGCACATACAAGCTTGTTAACAAGCAACGAATAACAGGAGAGGATACAAAGCATAAAACATTATTTAAATTTCCAAATGATAAACAATAATAATAACAACAACGAAAATCATTCAAGTATATAAAGGCTGTTTTTAAAAGCAGAGAGAGAAAAAAAATCAAGATGCAGTAATATTGAAAATTTAGAAAACTATTAAATATGCAAGTTAAAAATAAATATTTACATAATAATAATAATTAATAATTAAAATTATTTATAACAATCAAACATTTTTCTTCAAATCTGGAATTTTTTTTTACAAAATCTTATATAATTAGTACAACATTTAACTAAAATAAATCAAAATACAATAATAATTTTACCAAGCAAGATACTGTTATGCTGAAAGTAAATGGATCATATAGAAGATTATAATACAAGAAAATATTAACAACTGAAGACCTCGAATAATTGCTTATTTAATACAATTCAATTATTTACTTATAAATACCAGTATTTTGGTGAGATTATTGACATGCAACAACATAATAAATTAAATAACAATAAATAAACTATACTAAATAAATATATATAATAATACATAAAAATAGTCAGTATAAAATCACCATGAATGAGCAACAGCGAACCAAGATAAATGGAATCAACCTTGACACCCCTTACGAGAGGACTCCACTAACAGGGAGAAGTTCCCTCGTCATAAATACCCAAAAGCAGAGTCGTAACCGATGCCTGCCCGAACAACGCAATACAAAATGAAAAAAATCGTTTCTTCCTAAATATTGAGCTAATAGGGAAGATGTTCCCAGCTCTCATCGACCCCTGGGCAAGAAGATCGTTTGTGGGTCCGGGCCCAGGGCGACTATTAAGATCAGTGATAACACCGTCCGTCTCATACATGGAATTGCCAGACGAAAAGATCTGCACTAGCAACGGAATCGTTGTAGTATCGGTGAATATCGATGCTAAAGGCAAATTTCAAAGTCTCGAAGGCTTTAACATACGAAATGATTCTCGGAATGGATATCGTAAAAATACAGATGACGATAGATTTAGACAACGCCACCTGGCATACACCATGACAAATCATTCACCATTTCAGAACACCGAAAAATAACAGGCAGGAAACCATCAATGCCACAGCAGACTTTGAAGGTGTAGGTGTATAACACTAACTCAGGAGGAGGTGCAAAAGCTCGAACAGGTGCTAAACCAGCTGATACCAACTCCGAGCGCTACACTACAATTTGCACGAATGCTGCCGCATTATATAGATGTTAAGGCGTATCGCCCAATTAAACAGCGACTACGTTGTATACCAGACCCGCTGCTTAAACAAGTACACGATGAAATCGACAGGCTGCTGTCAGAGGGCATAATAAAACCATCCGAAAACCCAAGGAGCAGTTGCCCAGTGATTGTCCCAAAGAAAGATGGAAAGATTAGATTCTGCATTGACCACAGGGCGTCAATCAAATTACGCCCAAGGACGCGTACCCGCTGCCTCATATGGATATCCTATTAGACAAACTAAGGAACGCAAAGTACTTGTCTTAAATAGACCTTAGTGAAGCATACCACCAGATTCCCTTAAACGAAAGCAGCAAAAAGATTACAGCCTTCGCAGTACCGCAAAAAGGTCTATGCCAATTCGTCTACGGTATGGGCTGACCAACGCTCCATCTACTTTTCAACGAGGTATGGACCTCATATGGCAGCGGAGCGTATTCGTCTACATGGACGATATTATATTAGCCATTAGAACCTTCGAGCAGCATACTCAGAAACTTACTGCGGTGCTCGCCCGCCTTAATGCGGTTGGGCTTCAGATTAATTTGGATAGATCCGAGTTTTTCTGCCCCGAAGCTAAATATTTAGGATATATCGTAGACTAGAACGGTCTCCGCGTAGATCCGAAGAAGATCCGTTCAGTAAGTATTTACCTGAACCCAACGCATCTAAAGCAGTTGAAGGCCTTTTTAGGAATGGTAGGCTGGTATGCCCGCTTTATCCAGTCACTAGCAGATCTAAAATTGCCACTGACACGACTGGCACTGGGCAGGCCCAGCAAGACCCCTTTGACAAACTAAAAACCCTGCTTATGCAAGCATCTGTGCTAGCTCGACCCACGCACAACAACCCATACGTTTTGTAAATTGCCGCAAGCAACTACGCGCTTGGAGTAGTACTTAGTCAAGAATATATCGGAGAAGAGCATCCTATTCCTTATGCAAGTAGGACACTAACTAAGGCTGTAGCAAACTACACCGTCACAGAAGAGTGCCTAGCCATTTTTTGGGCAGTTACAAATTCAGAGGGCACCTTCTAGGTGAAAAATTTACCATAATTACTGATCATAGCAGTCTGAAATGGCTGCACTCGCTAAAAAATCCATCGAGCCGCATAGCAAGATGGGTAACAGCACTACAAGCGGATAATATGGAAATTATACACAGAAAAGGAGCACTCCATCACGGAGCGAATGAACTGTTACGATCCCCTGAAACAGAGGAATCCTCTATCGCCACCCTCACGTCCCTAGAGAAATAGTCCTGGTATGAACGGAAAATGAGCGTAATAAAGAATAATCCAGCAAACCATTAAGACTGGACAGTCAGAGGCGATGGAATGCATAAACACCGATCAAATACATTCTCAAACGCTATAGGCGAAAGCCCTGATGATTGGAAACTGGTAATACCAGTTAAAAACAGAGAAAGGGTGTTACACTAATGCCACAACGCCCCTACGTTAGGAGATTTCGGCGTAAACAAAACAATACACAAAATAAGCCAACTGTATCACTGGCCCGGAATGAGAAGGGATGTATACAAGTACATAAAACACTGCCCAGAATGTCAAATACATAAGGTATCACTAAAGACCCAAAGAAATATTGAAGGCTCTTCGACGTCTGTGACAGCTGAGATCATGGGACTCTTCCCGTCTAGTAAGTGCCAACATCGGTACCTGTTGATTTTCGAGGATTTATTCCCTAAGTACATCGAAATCTGATCGCTAAGAAAAGCCACTGGTGAGACAATCACCAAGGCGCTATAAGAACTGGTAATTTTCAAATGGGCATGCCTAAAATTCCTAATCACAGATAAAGGCACAGAGTTTGCCAATCATTTACTTAAAAACTAATTGGCTGAAATAGGCATCGTTCATCAGTTTGTAGCACAATATTAGGCACAGGCGAATCCTGTTGAATGGGCAAACTGAATCATAAAGACGATGATTTCCATCTTCATCAAACACGACCACAAGGACTAGGATCTCCACCTGTCCGATTTCGCGTTAGCTGTAAACACCTCGGTACACGCAAGCATCCATGTATCGCCGGCATTCCTTAAGGCAGTATTCTACTTTAAAACTATGAAAAAAAATGTTTTTCGAAAATAAATATATTCAAGAATGCTAGATCCAAATTTTAGAAAGATTCAGGTAGTCTAACTATATTTTTTAACCTTTCGAACGTACTTATCTGAGCGCGCTATTCCGACCCGCCCAGCGCGCGCGCAGGATAAGCCATCTACTTGGCCTTGTTCACTGCAGCAGCTGTTCCCCTATTGTAAATCATTACACCTTCATATATTCTCATCAATATATATATCTTTGCATCTCAATATTACCTTCTCTTTATAATTCTGCTTCTGTATTTCAATGCTGTATTTCAGTAGTAGAGAATCAGACGTGATTCGAAGTTCAAAAGTGAAGCATCTCTCTATTCGCAATGGATACCATGAAAGTGTATCGTGCATAGAAAACTTCTAGTCGTCCATCTAGAACTAGAAAACATTCTTTCCACGGAAACAGATTCACTGACGAAGGAGATACTAGTAACACGAGAACGTCGGCAGCAAAACTGGATAAGTCTAACGATCCGAGTTTTGATGTGAAAGTTGATAATACTGGTGGTAATTCTTTTATTCATTTTTTTACTGTGTTTTCAATGCTCTTACAATGGGCAGTGTGTTCCGTTTGCATATAAAAATGAAATTTTTCACAATTTGAGTTGCGAGGCCTTGGTTTCAAAGTGTGCGTTTCTTGTGGCTGTGGAGACAGGTACATCAATTCGTGTTCGATGTCTATAATGGAAAAAAAATTGTTAAAATTGCATGCGTCACTGCTGCCTGCATTTTTAATCAAGAATTTAGACCACTTTTGAAAATCATGGGCCTGAAAATTGGCCAAACAGCCATGCAGCTCACCAATATGCGCGACCAACAGCGCATCGTTCGAGAGAACCGCCGCTCGACTGAGGCTTCTAAGGAGAGCATAACTCAAAAAAAGCACGATAAATTAGATGAAAATACTCGCCTGAAACAAGTTGAAGGTATATTATATGGCCCAGGCATCGCTGATTGAGCGTAAGATAATTTTTTCTACGATTTTTCACTTACAAAAACTTTAAATGCGTTTTTCTCAAAACAGCGTCTTCAAGTACCGTGATCGTGAAAACTAAAAAACTATTAAACCGATCCTTATTAAATGTTGAACACATATTCTATATGTTTGTATCCATCGTCCTAACTAAAATCAACTTAAAATTTTAATTCTAACTATATTTTTATTGCAAAAATTCGGAAAAAAGCAATTTTTTTTTTCTTTCGTATTTTAGCGTTGATTTTGCACGTACATAAAATATTCTAGTTAGATCGGTTTCTGGCATCATATTGAATGTAGAACTATTTGATTTTTTGTTTCAGACCATGCGTCGGCAAGATTTTACGACCACGACAACGTTACCTACTTTTTGAGGTGTTAGCTTTGACCATACTTTACTCATATAAAAATGTATAAAATAAATAAAAAAAAATTTTTTTCATGTACTTATGTAGTGTATTTATTAAGCATTTCAAATCCTACATCCATATCTTCAATAGCATTCTCAGAAAATTTTAACAAAAATAGTGTTTTTTTCGAGGATCTAAAGTAGAATACTGCCGTAATTTCGGACGAAATCCGAGAGAAATGCCGATGTATAGACCACTCATAAACAGACTCAGAATATTCTGTCTCTAACACCCGCAGACTGGATCGACCGAGTAAAAAGACTACCAGCAATCCACCAGCTGGTAAAAGCAAACCTCTGCACGGCCAGCTAAAATCAAACAAAATATTATAACCAAGGCTGTCGAAAAGAAACTTTCGAACTTAACGACATGGTCTGCCGACGCAATCATTTGTTATTATCTAGTCCCGACAAATTTTTAGCATAGCTAGAGCCAAAATACATGGCCTCATGTCGTATCATCAGAAAGGTTTCGCTAGTCGTATTTGAGCTGAGAGACATAAACAGCGGGAAAGAAACGAGAGCCCACGTTTCTGATATCAAAATATATCACTCTCCTAATGCCACTGCTGCTTCTTTTACAAGTGCCACATCCAACCAGGCGAAACATGCCCAGAAGCGTAGGCAGAGGCAAAGCACTACGCAGAACGGTAGTGACCGAAGAGTTTCGCAGATCCGGGGAAATACTTGCCCCCATAGACCTAAGCCTCGACAATGTAGAGGCGAAGGGAGAAGTCCCAATAAACACGACCGCATCTGTAATGCAAATGCGTCCGGGTACCCCCAAGCTAGACACGTCCCTCGAAATGCGAGCCCTAATAGAAAGTCCACTTCCCTTTCGGCCAGGCCCATCGGCATCCATCGGCAGAGCATCAAACAAACACAAGAAACAACCTCACCAGGCGATGGTTGAGCCATAATGTACGTGAGTACACCTGAAGTCGGCGAAGTCCGGCTTTATCGCGGCGATCGATGTACCTTCACGCGTTCGGTCGTGACGCAGAAGACCGGCAGGTGGAAAACACGCACAAAAACATCAGGTGCTCAAAATACACAAATACAAGGGAAAGTAATCATACCGAGGAAATATAAGAGTGACGAAAAAGTCCCCGATGACGAAAAAGCCTGTGCCGATAACAACCTCGATACTCCCCTATCGCGTCCATACGTATACACCCGGAACCAACTGGAACAATGCCGAAGAGAAAGTAAAAACAGCTATAATCCATTCAAGGTCCCGATGGACCCAATCTTCGTCGCAGGTTTACAAGATCCACTCCCTAGGTCAATGGTGACGTAATGTGATTCCGCTACTAACACAATTCCAGGAGGAACTGTAATACTGGCCCTCATGGAGTTAACGGTCTTGCCACCCCCTCCCATTCGGCCGCACCCATCCTTGCCTACTAAACCGTTGCCAGGACTGGGCAGCACATTAGGCATAAAGAGGAACACTCCTCAGCAGACAGCAGTAAATATATCGGCATCAACTGAGAGGTGCATTTCGCTTGCAGCTGGCTGCTGGAATTGCCGTGCGCAAGGGCATCCCTACTCCAACTGCCCATACCCCCACAACCGTAATTTCTGCTATAGGTGTGGCAGAGTGGCCCGAGACATACACACTGGTACGTCCTGTCAGGAGCGAACAGCCCTACTGCCCCCAACTGCCGCTACGTCTTGGGAGAGAGAGAGCGACCGCGACACGCAGTCGGAAAAAAATATAAAGATGACGCATCAAGATGCAACAGATAGCGCACACAATGGCTCACCCATAAACCTACGTGCCTAGCCCAGCAACGCTGCCCCAGAAGTCAAATACGATTTATTAACCCAGCACTGATGGTCAACACCATTTCAGCAACACCCAAAGAGACAACCCGAAGAAGACAATGCCAGAGTCGCATCACACGCGACAGAAAAAAAACATTGCAGAAGACCAAGCAGACCCTGACAAGATGAATAATAATAGAAGACGAATTCAGGAAGAGTAAATTCAAATTAACGATAGGTTTCATATAAAATAGTTAAGATTCATAGAATATAATAGGATTAAAAAAAGATATGCATTGAAAGCGGAAAATTAAATAGTTAAGATACAGAATAGAATAGAATACACACAAAAAAACAACACACTGAATGTCGAATAGTAAAAAGGTTAGAATTAATATAATAACTTAGGATTAGAAAAGAAAATAAAAATATATGTAAGATTAGTTAGGATAGACTAGGTAGTTCTTGAATTATATCGAGTCACAAACAAGGTACAACTTATGTGAACACCAGCGAGTGCTTAGTTAAAATCAGAAAAAATTTTCTTTTTTTATCATTCGAGAACTAATCGATCAAGGGATCACTTACCATGAGCGGACGAGTACCTTTCTATTTTCATGTTTTTTTTTTACTCTACCGCACGGATAGCTAAACCATTTCCCTCCACTACGAACCCTTTCGCGCTACGCTTCAGCACGCGACTTCAACGCGCCCTGTCGGTTTTGGGAGGGGGAGTTTGTAACCGTAAAAACTGCCGGTTTTGTAGTAATAGCTGGAAAACCGAACGTGTACGCGTGTATGTGCCAATAAGGTACAATGTGCCGAAATAATGCGCGTAGAGCGCAACGAGGGAAGTGAACAAGAAATGCAGCGAAAGATGCTTTCATCGCGATTTAGCCCTCGGACAGAGTAGTTGCGTCTTTTAATATACAGTACCACAGCCACTCTACCAAGCCATCAGCCCCGTCCCGAGTGAGGCCGTCCAACAGCTGACTATTATGCCCAGGTCGTACTGAACTCTCCGCTATCACCATCTCCGTGTACTCAGAGAGGGCCATCGCCGATCTATCAGCGGACGCGTGTGCAGCACGCGCCAACAAGGAGACGCCGCGCAAGTCAGCAACAAGCGAAAGAGAGAGAGAGAGAGAGCGAGAGGACACCGCGCAAGCAGTGCAAACCGCACGATCCAGTAGCGTGAGAGCGAGAGAGAGAGAGAGCAGTGAGAGGAAATCAGCGACAGCATCTTCGTCAGCTTGGGGCAAGTAGCGTTATATTCTAATGTTAGAGATATGTTCGCTTCCGCCGTCCTCGGCATCGTAGTGTAGCGCGCTCATGCTCAGAGTTGCCGTGTTATCCCCTCGCGTGCGCGATTACAACTTTATACCGGTCAGTCATCGTGAATATACCCTGTAGATATTGTCATTTTTCGCCGCGTCAATAAAAGTTAGTGATTATTGTTGAACTATATGTTTCATCGTTTTATTTCACCGGGACTGTGTACTTTTATCTGCTTTTATAATTAAATTTGCGCGTGTCACTAGTTATTACCGTTGCATTATTCATTTTCTTCATTTTCCCCACATTTTCTTCCGAATTTAATTTTCGGGCCTCTGCTCTCCCAGCACGCGTCCACCCCTGGGTGGACACCGCGCTCATTGTTAACGGGGAGGGATGCGTCTCGCACACCGCCCGATCATCAGCCCGCCGGCACTGGACATATATGCGCTAAAAATTCTACTGCAATCGACTGTTGTAAATGATATTAACAAGTAACTGTATCGATCTTACATTCTTTATAAAATCCTATATGTATAATTATTTAATAATAATCAGTATGTGTTTGATTATAATCACTTAAGTAGAATCTAATTTATCAGTTTATAAGAAACATTGAAAATAAAAATATTAAACAAATAAAAACAAAAAATAATCAATATACTATTTCGACCCGAAAATTTCCGAAGACGTTGACGATAAACAAACTTCACTCCTGCGCTGTAAAGGTCAATTTGACTGACTCGACCATCTAAATTTTTACCTTCAATGCCCATAGTCAGACGTTTCGTACTACTCCTGTTTATCTTCAATTTCATTAAGGCGTTCACTTTTAAACTGAGCTCAGCTTAGTGCTGAGATGATCAAATGGATATGAACTGGTGCTTAACTATGCTCATCTTTTTGTAGCCTATAAACGGAATAATCTGCCTAGAACTAGCGCCATTTGTCTTATCTTCTTTCTATATAGTTATCACTGAATAATTTTTTAATAATTGATTTTTGCATGAAAACATTTTACAATCTATATTATAATCTTAATAAATGAAGCTTTATTAGTGAATAACTTCTAATTTTGTAACTACATACGATTTGAATAGCCAAAAATATCAAGACATATAATTTATAATTTTTTATGAGTGAATCATAGATAACAATTTCTATTAGGAGTGTGAATAAGTCTTTCCCGTTTCTTGTAAGAGATGGCGCCACCAATACTGTGCGAGTATTCAATGGTTACATATGTCATAATCAAAGCTTATTCATATGTCAACAATTCCATACTAACACATTAGTTAAAATTTTTTCACATCATAAATTTTTGATATCGTGAAAATGTCGAAATTTGAGCCGAGTCGACGTCATTTGCGGGAAGTTTCACTTTATTGGTTCAATTTGAAGAAATCTGCTGCCGAGACGCATCGATTGCTTCAGGAGGCTTATGGAGAAGGTTGTGTCGATGATTCAAGTGTTCGCGGATGGTTTCGACGCTTCAAAAGCGGTAATTTCGACGTGGAAGACAAGGAGCGTTCCGGGCGGCCGCAAATCTTTGAAGATCGAGAATTGGCGACTTTGCTTGATGAAGATTCTTGTCAAACGCAAGAAGAACTTGCTGAAGCATTGGGAGTTGACCGAACAACCATTTCCAAGCGTTTGAAAGCCATGGGAATGATCCAAAAGCAAGGCACTTGGGTGCCGTACGAACTGAAGCTGAGAGACGTCGAACTGCGTTTTTTCACTTGCGAACAGCTGCTTCAGCGACATAAAAGAAAGGGTTTTCTGCATCGTATCGTGACTGGCGATGAAAAGTGGATACGTTACGATAATCCGAAGCGAAGAAAATCATGGGGACTACCCTGCCATGCATCATCATCGACGGCCAAGTCAAATATTCATGGCGCCAAGCTCATGCTCTGTATATGGTGGGACCAGCTAGGTGTGGTTTACTATAGCTTATGAAACCGAATGAAAGGATCACAGGCGAGGTCTATCGACGACAATTGATGCGTTTGAGCCGCGCACTGCGAGAAAAACGGCCACAATACTCCGACAGGCACGACAAAGTTATTTTGCAACATGACAATGCTCGCCCACATGTTGCACCGCCGGTGAAAACATACTTAGAAACACTCAAATGGGAAGTCCTACCCCACCCGCCGTAGAGTCCAGACGTTGCTCCGTCTGATAACCATCTCTTGAGATCGATGACGCATGGCCTGGCTGACCAGCACTTCCATTCCTACGAGGAAGCCAAAAAACGGGTGGATGACTGGATAGAGGCCAAACCGGTCGAATTTTTTCGCAACGGGATTCGTATGTTGCCAGAAAGATGGGAAAAAGTTGTAGCTAGCGATGGCCAATACTTTCAATAATTCATTTGTAACCATTTTTTCACAATAAAGGCTCAAAATTTGAAAAAAAAACGGGAAAGACTTATTCAAATACCTGATATAATAAGATATTATTTATTAATTTGAACAGATTATATAATATTTTGGATTTTATATAAGGATTTGATTTAAGAGTTCAATTTTCGCCCTCAATGAAATAGGAAAACATTGTTTTCTTAAAAGATTCTGAAAAATTCGATTGATAAAATTCGGTTTGGCGAGTGAATTGAAAATTGTAATCATTTGATTGATTAGTAGTATATATATGCTTTAATCCTGTGTATACGTTTTTATTATATTTATTCTTGTAGATAGGGCTTTGAACACATAATTTTGTTATTTTGGCTGTTTTGCCATTCGTTCAGTTCGTGCAAGAAGTTATGTCACAATTTAAGTACTGCTCAAGGTAGATTTATTTTCTTCGCCTAATCTCACTGAAGATTTGATTAATCTATTCCACATGAATTCTAATTTAAAGTATACAATTAATGAAAAGTAAATAACTTTCATTATGATTATGTACTTTTATCTTAGAGCCTATATATTGAAGTTATTTAAAAGTATATTATTTCAGACTTAGAGTATATTATATTTAAGTTCAATAATGGATTTGTTCACTTATAAATTTTGTGGAAACGGGCCTAGCAAGTTCATACCTACTTTTTAATTAATGAATTAACAGACAAAACAAATGCACATTAAACTCGCCTAACTGTTTTACTTTTGTCAAAAGTTATTTTTTTCAGATCTCATTTCTCTTTAAAAAAAAATTATTCAATGAATTCAATGAAAAAACCTACAATACAATACAATACAATAATTATATATATATATATATATATATATATATATATATATATATATATATTGAAACCGGCCAAATTGCCGGTCCCCGGTGAAAACCGAGTGTTCGCGCGAGATAGCGAAAATGCGCGAAGCGCCAGCCGCGAAAGTGCGTGAACGTCGCGAAGGAGGAAACATGAGGAGAAGTAACTCTTCTCCGCCCATCCACCGAAGGACGAAGTGGAACAGAGAGAGCACCATCGAAACTATCACCTCCATCTCGAGCCCGATTTCCCACCGGTGTCCACCAGCTTCCCGGTGATTCGGCCAATTCACCTCACTATCGCTCAGCGACATGTCGGAGCTGCTCGATCGTTGTACGATCGCCCCCGTACTGATAAAAAAAGCGGGGACGGAAGGATGGAAGGAAACCATCGCGATTGAGAAAGATAGATCGAGAAAGAGAGAGAAGGAAGGAAGGAAGAAAAGGAGAAGCGCCTAGGAAAGAAGTTCGGAACGAGAGGAAGCGACAGCGGAGCTCTGTCCCGGCAAGTACCGTTCTGTATTCATTGTAGTGAAAAGAGTGCGCGTCCCCGCGACTAAGTGCGCCATTTTCGTACGGCCGCTCCACGTTCCCGTGAGTTAAACTGTACGCGTCGCATCTTTTCCCCCGTTCCACTCTCTGCCGTTGATATTTCCCCGCGCCCGCGGAATCCGCTCCCGAGGTCGTATGTCGTCGCCGCGCGCTGTAATTATGTAGATCGGTTATCGTTGTTATGGTGCTTGTATAATTAGGCCGTAGGTTAGCTGTGAAGCGCGAGTAAAGAAATAAATGATTGTTAACTTTGCAAGTTTGAATTGTGTCATTTTTCCAAATCCCGTTCCCGTATTCGCGCGTTCTAGGTCGAGTGCAGTTGGCACGCCGCTAGTGAATAGCACGTAAGTACTCGGTATCTTGCGCGTAAGTACGCGGTTACAAATGGCGCCCATACAGTGTGGCCCGTGGTCATAAATGGTATTTCGCGGCAAGACGGACTCAAGGACGGCTATATATCGCCCCGTGCAACCGCGCTAAAATACACGCGGACGCATACGAATGCGAAACACCGTCCCACGCAGTTTTTTCCCTTCGTGTGAGTCTAGGAATCTCGGCCAGTGAAAAGTGGAAGTAGAAGGAAAATATGAAAATCGCAAAAAGCGTAAGCATGTGGCGAAGTGCGAAGTGCGGCCATGATAAGGAGCTGCGCATGAGAATGCACAGTAGCACCACCGCGCACAGCAGGCAGAAACTGTATTTTTTATATATTTAATAATAAAGTTTTATTAATAATATACTTTCATCATATTATGTTTATTAAATATTATATGTCTGTATTTGAAAAAAAATGTGTTCTGAATGATGTAATTGTGGCCCTTTCCCTTGTCGTCCAGCTCACTAGCTTTTAGAAGTTAAACTAATGCATATTTTTCGATTATAAGACATGTATGTTGTTCAGGAGAACAACTGGCATCAGGGAGGCACAAAGAAAAAAGGATCTGAGAATAATTTATAGTTGTCGATAAGAGGAATCTGAAAAAAGAGGCCCTCAAGGAGCAATGTGTATATTGCTTAACAAGCAAGCTTCTTGCACGAAACCTACTTCGTTTTGCTAATTGGCAGCTTGAGAGGCAAGAGAATAATCGTCACGACAAGAAGGATCGATAAATGATATATTTTATATGTAATAAAGGTTTTATAAGTGCCTGTTTGTATGAGCATAGTGCAATTCAACAAAATCCAGCATAAGTCCAACGAGTACACGCCTTTTTGACTTAATAATCAGTTATATTTAATAAAAAAATCAGTGAAAATGCAGTGACTGTAACATACATAAGAAGTTAATACCTGTCTGCTATACAGGGCAGTTCACGTATAACCTATATGTCAAGTGTAGTGCATATAAGTGGGAAATTAAAAAGATCAAAAGTGTGGGAACAAAAAGGAATTTTCTAACCCAGCAAAGTGCAGTAGACTCGTATAATCCACAGCAATGGTGGTAATGAAATTGGGAATTATTTATAAATAATTACCAATTTTGGCAAAAATACTTTAAGATTAAAAATTTTTAAAATTAAAAATAATTTTACACCATACGAGTGTCTCCATGCCAGACAGAACTGATTCTAAATACTGCTTTTTTTACTGAAAAGTATTTTTATAATACGTATTATAATAAAGGCAACGAGGAACTAAAAATCAATAGTTAGTTGAGAGATTATTAACAATTGCACATGGGATCAGCGTAGCTGTCATAAATAGAACTTGTATATGTTAAAATACATTTTATTGTAAGGTAAGATTTTAAAATAAAGGTGATGATCGAAATTTGGTACGAACACCAGGCAATAATAACACCAATAAATTCATAATAAATAAGAATAATAAACAAATAAATAAGTGGATAAACAAATTTTGGACCATCACAACTTGGATATTGAATTTCTTTGTGGTACAAAACTTAATCGACAACAATAAAAATAGACGCTAAGCTATTTATAAAATTTCTCTCTGCAAATAAGGCAATAGTTAAATAAATAAACAATATCGGAAAATATAGAACCGCTGTAGTAAGTCTGCATATATATAGAGGTGAATGAAAATAAGATACGTTTACACAGATTGAAAAATTCTAACAGTATGAGGCCGTAGAAGAGATATATAGAAAATTAAAATTGGGATAACAACTATTTAACAATAAAAACAATATAAATAAATTTGCTATTAATAAACAAAGTTTTTAGGCAATATATAAACAAGAAAAATCAATCAAACTTCAAGTTCTTTCTTTCTGCTAACGACGAACACTACATATTGTTCAACGTAGTAGCTAAACTACAATTATTAAATAAATAATTAACAAATAATAAATAATAAATAATTTAATAATTAATAATAAATAATCAACACCAAGATATAAAGGAAAGGAAATTATTGAAGCATGAGCGAAATCAGGTAACGTAAAAGCAATAAGAACTAGGAAAAATACAAACAACCTAAATAATTAATAATAATAATTTATAAATAAATAAATAAATAAATAACATGCCACTTGGAAAAAGAAGTCGAAAATAGAGTTCACATTTCAAATAACCAGTTAGAAGGCCAACAAGAATATAAGACTCATTTATTCAATATTAAAAATTAATAAATAATAAATAATTTTTTTGCATAAATAAACTTCAACGTTTTTTTGAAAATTTTTCTAGTATTTTTTTTCTCTTTCTATCGTTTCAGCCCACTAAAAATAATTATTTTCTTTGATCAGCATTAAGAAAAATTTTTAACGACTTTTAAAATTCCTCACTATAATAGTACCTGCATAATAAATATAATACATCATTAATTAATAAATACTATCAAGTAATTTATAATAATAATCAATAGAAAAAAAAGTGAGCGAAAGACAAAGTTAATATTTACCTGACAAAAATAATTTTTGAATTTGGTTCAAAAACAGAAATACAAAAATAAATACAATAAAGAAAGTTTGGAAAAAAGAGTAAAGACTAACAATACAATATTTTAACAATAAAATTGGCTAACAATTTAAGAAATTTTTATCTTTAATTTAATAAGCTAACCACTATATAAAAAAAGACTGATAATTATAAGCGAAAATAAGTCTATGTATAGGAAGATATTTTTATCGAACCTATAAAATTTTAAAATAGACGTGTGTATTAGCGAATGCAACAATAAGTTATAAAAATAACAACAACGCAATTAATCTATAATTATAGAATAAATTATATATAAAATAGAAATATATATATATATATATATATATATATATATATATATATATATACATATATATATATATATATATATATATATATATATATATATATATAATTATATAAACCATACCTAATTAAAATATAAAAAAAAAATTTTTTATCATCGCCATATATACTTAAGTAAGATGGACGCAAATCCATCGACAAGTCAGGCACTGGCCGACGAAGAAAAAAGGTTAAATAGCCTCTTCACAGAAATGCCACCAGAAAAACTAACGCAAGAAGCAAGACAATACAATATCAACATTAAAGATAACGACGAGGCTCTTTGAGACAGACTCGATAGATTTGAGCTACGACGACTTTTCGGAAAGAGCGCTGCTGAGTGGAATGAGATCAACGGCGAAATTCATCCAGATATTTCGAAGATATTGGAGGTACTAAACTCCACGGAGCTGAACTCGGCAGAGGTGATAAAAGCTAATAAAGCAGTAGCTGTTAATATAGAGCCACAGAATACGTCCGTTCAGCAGAGCCCCCAACCACAAACAAGCACGATAACACCACCATGGAGTTTTCCCATCAACACCCCATTTGGAGGTTATAATATAGGCCCATGGCCATCACCACCGGCCCATAGTAAGAACCTGCAAGACGCGAAGGCAATGCCTGCACCCATGGTAAACCACTGGTATAACCTACTCGGACCATGGAACGATACCCATAATGCTTGGATGAGACAGCATGCTGCAAATATGCAGCACTGGCAGTAGAAGCCAACTACCGTACCAGCAGAAGGTCCAGCAATACCACTACCATCCCGTCAAATGAAATTCCCCATCCACAGAGCTGGCAACAAAGTAGGTCATATGATCGCACGTATTTCAAAGAGACACGAACAGGACAACTGTTAAGACAGTGGAATGTGAAATATTCCGGAACGCCGCAAGAGGATATGGAGAAATTTATAGAGAGGTTAGAAGAGACCTGTAAAAGTCTCAACATCCCCGCAGAAGACATATTGAAAATGATACCAGGTATCTTATACGGGTGTGCTTGCACCTGGGCGAGACCAATCTGCAAGGGGTGACATACTTTAGAGAACCTGAAGACGGCGCTTTGATAGCAGTTCAGACCTATTGATTATACGTTAAGGTTGCAAGAAGAACTTCGGGAGAAGACACAAGGTCCTAACGAATCGATCGAATCATACCTAATTGGTATGCGAGCACTGCTAGGTAAAGTGTCGCCACCATCATCGCCTGATGCGCAATTAGATAGGGCTATATAGAAATCTACACCCTACATTCCTCAATAAAATCGACGGGAAAGACTTTGAAACAATAGATGAGTTACAAGTATTAGGACAACAAATCGAGCTGAAAAGAGAGCTGACTCGTCGATACAAGGAGCCACCAGTCGCAGACAACTGCCTGGTGAGCAGCGCAGCTTGCGACTCGTCTAGACTACCAGACGATCAAAAGTAGCAGCCCTAGTCTGGAATCAGCCAAAACGAGTCTCGATGACGCAACCACCTACATCAATACTGACGTCCAGAAAAGTAGTCGATACGTGTCCCGTGCCAACACAGCGAAGTAGGGAAGGCAGTCACAGCCCGACATCCAGACGCCCACGGAAAGAAAAACGATATAAGGCAGAAGACACGCGAAATCGATGTCCCTCACCCAGATATCGGTCAGAAACACTCCCTCGGCCTTAATCAAGACAAGCAGACGAACCTCTGTACAGGCTTAGGAGCACATCCCCACGAAATAGGACCTATAACACCTCCAGCCCCTCTCGCGATTATCGCTCAGCTCGAGAGAGCGATGAACAGAGTCGTTATTCCCGATCGCCTAGCAGAGAGAGCAACGAACGATATGCGAACCAGGCAAAACGCGTCGTGAGTCACTACGACCTCGCGATGAACGAGGATTTTCAGTACAAGATAATCGACAGTGCTCGACGTGCAATAGACCGGGTCATTGGGTAGATAGATGCCCCGAAAGAAAACGCATGTTTTCCTATAACTGTAGCGAAGATGGCGTTACAACGGTCAACTGTCCACGTTGCGGACCAAATAAGAAAAATCCGGGAAACGCCTAAGGGACGGTTAACGGAGTCAACACCATTACCTCTTACAATGAAACTCCCCTGACGATCAACGAAATAACAAACACAAAAGGTTCGACAATAGTAGCCACGGATGTTATTGGATCCCGAAATGCAGCCCCAATTCAGGAAGATGAAAACAGACTATTCCTGAATATCGAACTATCAGGCAAGATATTCCCGGCGCTGATAGACCTCGGGACGCGCAAGTCCTACATCGGACCGCGACAAGCACGCATCGTAAAAACAGCAATTATATCGGTAGTGTGCTTTATGTAGCTGCCAGATGGCCAGATCTGTTCCAATGACGGAAAAGTAGACCTCCTTTTAAAAATAGACGAGCAGCAGATTACAGCGCGCCTCAGAGTGTCGACATTTCTGACGTACGATATCATCCTCGGGATGTATATCCTAATCCAGCTACAGATAACCATTCATTTCGTCAAGGCGACCTGGCAGACGCCTATAAACATAGTGCTATACTTTGTAACACGCTCGAACAATGAAATCCAAGCGATCACTGCCTTGGCAGCAGTAAATGAAGTTGCAACATTGGAGCAGGGACAGAGACGACAGCTGAACCAGCTGCTGAAGCAGCTAATACCGAAACAGATAGGGGTCTTAAAGCTTGCACAGATGCCCCCTTATAGCATAGATGTCCAAGGCCATCGACTTATAAAACAGCAGCTCCGCCGCATACCGGATAAACTGTTAAAGCAGGCCCACGCAGAAGTCGACAGATTTCTCGCCGAAGGAATCATCGAACCTTCCGAGAGTTCGTGGAGCAGTTGTCCACGAACAGCATGCCTTTTCTCGGCATGGTAGGGTGGTATGTCCACTTTATAAAATCATTCGCAGACGTACAGGCATCACTCAGTAAGTTCCTACAAAAAATATGAGGTGGCTCTGGGATCAACCCCAGGAAGACGTATTCAGCCAACTGCATATCTTGCTAACGCAAGCAACCGTGTTGGCACGCCCCACACAGAATAAGCCATACATACTCCAAGCCGATGCCAGCATCTACGCCCGCGGTGCCGTGTTTAGTCAAGACACGGATAACGAAGAGCACCCTATCACTTATGCGAGCAGGGCATTGACTAAGGCGGAGATCACCTACACAGTTACCGAGAAAGAATGTCTTGCGGTACTCTGGGCAGTAGAGAAGTTTAGAGGCTATCTGTTCGGAGAAGAGTGCACGGTGATCACAGATCACAGCAGCCTAAAATGGCTATATACGTTGAAAAACCCCACGGGCAGACTATCAAGATGGGCAGCGTTGCCTATAACATGTCGATCATCCACAGAAAAGGCGCACTATACTAAGTGCCAGACGCGCTCTCACGTCCACCTACCACTCACAAATCGCCAACAGCCACCATCACCGCTATGGACCGAGACTGTTGGTATGAAAAGAAGGAGATACAAGAATGCCCCGAAAAACATACAGACTGGTGCATTAGAAAAGACTTAAAACACCGCTCGAATGTCTACTCGGACGTCCTATGTCCCGAAGAAGACAACTGGAAGATCGCCATCTCTTCCAAGGACCAGGAACGAATCATGTTTGAATGTCATAACACTCCAACATCCGGACATTTTGGTGTTGAAAAAAACGCTACGAAAGGTCTGCCGAGATTATTACTGGCCAGGAATAAGGCGAGACATCTACACGTATGTAAAGCACTTCCCAGAATGTCTATTTGATATTATTAGCTATACAAGTTTTCCCAGAGGGCACCAACCGGCCTAATGACGCACTAGGAATATAGAAGGGCCATGGACAAGCGTGGCTACTGACATAATGGGCCCATTTTCTGCCAGTAAAGGTCAAAATCGATACCTACTAATTTTTGAGGACCTTTTCACCAAATACGTGGAGTTTCAAGCACTGCGGAAGGCAACGGGTCAAGAGATAGTGAAAGCGCTAGAAGAGCTCGTCGTATTTAAATGGGGTTGCCCCAAGTTCTTAATTTCAGACAATGGCACCGAGTTCGACAACAAATTAGTAAAACAACGGTTCGACGAACTCGGAATAGTGCAACAACTCATAACGCCAAACCATGCTCAAACGAATCCGGTAGAGAGGGTAAACCGCACGTTTTAGAAGAAGAAAAGTAGCCATCGTGATTGAGAAAGATAGATCGAGAAAGAGAGAGATGGAAGGAAGAAAGGAAGAAAGAGAGAAGCACCCGAGAAAGAAGTTCGGAACGAGAGGAAGTGACAACGGAGCGTTGTCTCGGCAAGTATCGTTCTGTATTCATTGAAGTTAAAAGAGTGCGCATCCCCGCGACTAAGCGTGCCATATTCGTACGGCCGCTCCGCGTCTCCGTGAAATAGACTGTACGCGCGTACACGCGTTCCACTCCTTGCCGTTGATATTTCCCCGCGCCGGCGGAATCCGCTCCCGAGCTAGTATGTGGTCGCCGCGCACTGTAATTCTGTATATCGGTTATCGCTGTTATTGTCTTTGTTTAATTAGGCTGTAGGTTTGCTGTGAAGCGCGAGTAAAGAAATGAATGATTGTTAACTATACAAGTTTGCACCGTGTTATTTTGCCAAATCCTGCTCCCATATTTGCTCGTTCCAGGTTCGGCGCAGCCGGCAGGCCGCCAGTGAATAGTACATAAGTACTCGGTAACCTGCGCGTAAGTACGTATATAGTAAGTATATATATATATAATATTTTATTAATAATTCTATTTGAAACTATTTTCTATATTCTTAAAAAAGCATCAAATGAAATAATGTGAGACCTTTACGAACAATAAGAAACGTATTACATTAAAAGTGTGAAAATAATATTATATGTTTGATTTTTTTGATTAATTATAAATAATATAAATATACATGAATTTTTTTTCATATTGTGCAAACGTACATGAGGAAAAATGCTGAATAGAATAGAGGAGTGATCGCTCCCAGTTAGGTGCGGCCATGCGTAGCGCCGCACCAACGTCTAAAAATGAATATATTTTAATTGTGCTTATGTTGACTGTTTTTAGATAAAACGAATACATGTTTCTATTGGTCTCGCAATCCTATTAAATTAAAAATAATATATAGTTAAATCAATATATGTTTATACTAATATTCATACATATCAATATAATTAATCAACAATTATAATCAGTCAGACTATCCTTTAGATGAATATTAGTATAAACATATATTGATTTAATTGTACATTATTTTTAATTTAATAGGACTCTAAGACTGATAGAAATATTTACTAATTTAAAAAATGTATACCTTCTTTTCTTGTGAAGTACACAAAAATTGTTTTACAGATATAATTATTTTAGCCATTTAAGAATAAAACCACCCAAAAAATGTCCTACCTATAGGAGAACAAGAGACAAAAAGATGCAAATTCTACTCACTTTGATCTTTGTGACATCAATAATTTGAAACTTTTTCTCAATTCTCAATACTATCCGTACGGAAAATTAAATATTGATATTGCTATAAAGTAATAAAATTTGAAAATGTCTACTAAAACAAGGAGTCATAGTCCATTTTAAACAGAACAGATTTCCGAGATCATATGTCCGCCTAGAATTTAAATCAAAAAATAATTTTCCGGAAAATACGTGAGCCAACTGCTTGATTTTGCATGATCAAATTATGCAATATCTGGCAGACAGAGAGAGAAAAGTATATTGTACTCTTTCCGTCTAGATTCCAAAGACACCATGGTTCATTTAGCTACTCTAGGTTATTTAACAGTAGTCTATAGGTATTTGTTATAATTTATTTGTATATATATGATATTTATTATAATTAAGATGTAGTTTATAATCCTCGACATCTTTAAAATTTAAAGCGAATTTTAGTTCATTTGTAATTTTCGTAGTTACATCTGTTTCACTACCTGAGTTATCATTCCTCAATGTATTATCTGATCGTCTGTCAATGTATTATACAAAGTCGTCGTCATCGTCATCATCATTATCACTTTCTTCGTAGCTTTTCTCATTTGATGCAAGAGAATTTATATCACTTAAAGCATTAATAATATTTTCACATAATGTTTTTTTATTGATTTCACATTATGTATTTTTATTCAAACTATTACAAATCGACGTCAAATCACCTATAGTGAACTTATTTTCAAATGTGATTTTGTCATTATATTCGTCAGAAGCATTTTGAAACGTAAATCCAGAAATTCTCGTAACTTATCTACTTTTTCGATCACCTTCTTCCTCAAAAATTACTTTATACAATGCTTGTATTGATAGACGTGTAGCACTGTTTATCTTTTCTCTTATAGCCGGAATTTGTTCGAAATTCTCCATTGCTTACACTTTAGAATACAGTACTAAAATTAACGGATTGGTATGTGTATATATTTTCAGAAATTTTGATTTATTTATCGAATATATAGACTTACACCATAAAGAGAGCACAGCAACACTATATTCGTGGAAATACCGCGCGTCAACACTGCGAATGAGTCACGATCTCTGACTGATTCCTAGAACTGCTCGCTTACCGAAAAGATGATTTTAATCGACCGCTTTTCTTACCGGTTTTTCTTTGTTTTTGAAACTTACAGGTCTTTAAATTAAATTTCTTCAACAGCTTCTGCATCTGATATGCACCCGTACCTTTGTTTTTTGTTCATTTCTCTTTCGTCTTTGCGTCTGATGGCTGACCCCCTATTTGTAGGTTATTTAACAGTAGTCTATAGGTATTTGATATAATTTATTTGTATATGTATGATATTTATTATTATTAAGATGTAGTTTATAAGTACGCATATAATCTGCACAATATTTAGTGGTTAATATAAGTTACGTCTATTAGAAAAGTCACGTGTGTGCTCTTGACCTCTCTCAGATCAACTCTGCCGCGTTGCTTTTCCGCGCGACACTGACGCCTCCTACTCGTAGGCATAACTACATATATGCGCATTGTATGTGCATAGTAACATGTTTCACACATTTACTTATGATAAACTATAGATGTATATACTTGCTGCAGTACAATATTCATGTTCACATATATGGATATAAATTATAATCGCTTTTGTTTTTTGGTTATTATGCATTCCTGTTAATTTCTTTTAAAAATACAGATATGTATTGGCAGTCTCTTATTTTGGTTTTCGTATAAGAGTGGAGATATTCATAGGTGCGCTAATGAAGCAGCTGAGTGATAACGATTCGGCCTGCATCTACTGCACGTGCTCGGCAGCGACTTCGGATTAGTTTGCAATAACGAGGGACTCAGCTTATTTAACAATGTTTCTATTTCATTAGTTTCAATTTCACCTTTACGCTCAAAAAGTTTAATCCATTTGTTCTTAAAAATTTTGCAATTATTCCGAATATGTTCTTGAATACTTCGAAAAGTAATCGTAATAACAAATTTTTTAATACATTCGGATTTTTTTGTTTAAAAAGTCTTCTAGTCATTGAACAAATTTTTTTATAACTAATCAAGTCTCCAAGTTTCAGTCTAAATTTGAAATTTTTATAAGCGGCTCTACGTAATTTTTTAATTCTTTCGCAATCTGAGTCTCACTATGGAACCGGATTTTTATGATTTGTATGGTTTCTGTTATATTATTTTATCTTCAATTGATTGTGGATTACTTTTCGTCAATGCTTCTGTAATCGTATCTACAAAAAATTCCTATTCTTCGCAAGGAGTTTTCTCTACACAAATGCTTCACAAAAACTGAGAATATGTTTCATTTAAATATGTATTAAAATTATTTTCATCTGTAAGTACTGTTTTAATTTTAAAGGATTTTTTAATATAAGCACCTTTAGTAACTAGAAAAAATATATAAATAGGGTAGTGGTCTCATCCTCAGGTTTCGTCAATAAATTTAACATTAATTTTATCTACGATATTGTTAGTAAAAAAATAAGGTCAAGATTAGATTCGATATTTCGATGCTCATCTGAGTATGTAATAGAATTTTCGTTGTGCAGAAATAAGTTTTTACTATCTACGGAAGCGTAAAATCTACTACCATTGCTATCTGCTTTTTGCAATTCCAAATAACGTTATGAACGTTAAAGTCGTCAATTAATAAATCATGTTGATTATCATTAATATTATTAGTTATAATATACCATTCTACTTGTGTTACTATTACACTGAATATTCAATAACGTGAACGGATGGGGTAATTTTTGTTAGTTCGATGTCACATAGCTCAACGCAGTTGTTGGTATTTTTAAGCTTACTCTTTCTTTAAAGTTAAGATTCTTACGTATTAGAATTAATAGTGTCCTATCTTTGCAATCAAGTCTATGCCTTCGATAGAGATTAAATCCCGCGAAGCTTATGTTCTTGCTTCCTATCAAGTTTCTACACATATGAGTATGTCTAAATCGATGTTGCGTTCAGCAATATTTATAACATTTATATATATGTGTATATATATATTATTAAAAAAGGATGGAAAGAGTTTTATTAAGTGCACTGAAACGAGTGAATTCGTTTCTTTAAAACTCAGCCCAATAGCTCCGCGAAGGTTACTACGTAATGATAACCATATGAAGCCGAGATGAAATTTGATACAAATTCTAGACGACGTGGCGCCGAACGACGGAGCGCAAGCTTGCGCCCCTACTTTCCTCACCACGGAAAATATGTGAATGTTGGAAGAAGATACCGACCAGAAAATTTCGGAAAAATCTCCCTCCGAAATTGATTTCAATATTAAATAAATAATTTATAAATAAATGAAGTATAAATGCTATGCATATATGGTAGATTGTGTACAATATGTCTATATACACACACACATATATATATATATATATATATATATATATATATATATAATATATCTATATGTATATATAGGTATACACATATACATAGCTCTAAGTTGAAATAGAAATAATATACAAATATAAATATTATAGAGATTAAGAAAATTAGTTAAGTTAATAAGATAGCGTAACGTAGATATAGATATATATTAAAATTTGTGAGTTTAAGTTAAGTAATTATATAGTATAAAATAATGGTAAATTAAATATAGTATAATGTAAGAATAAAATAAACATTTAACTTAATGTACTTTTAGCAGTGAACAGCAGGAAAAATGAGTGGGGCGATCGTAATATATAAGGCTAAAATGTACAGGTTCTATATCCTTATTAGTAAAATAATTACAAGTGATTCATAGACGAAATAATAATATCTTTATATAAGTTAACTTATAGAATTATAGATATTTTATCAATATTATATAGAAATAAAACATATAAGTATTTTATAAATATTTTATAAATATTTTATAGGAATATCGCTTGTAGCTATTTTATAGATATTTTATATAAATTAATTTTATATAGTACTGATAAGCTTCGACTAATGTAAGAAAGTTAACAAAAGAATTGTTTTATAAACAAAATTTAATCTCTTCCTTTGGCTTTCTACCACCACCGGGACAAGTTTCTACGAAAATTTTCAAAGGGCTTATCGGGAGTGCATATAAATACAGGCCCGGCAGAGCCAAACTTCACTGTCGATTAGGACTTCGTTTAGTTCGGACAACCGCTTATGGCATTCCGGAAAATTTTCGTACGGATTTAGTCTTTTTGGAGCATTTTTGTGTCTTTGTTTTTTTTTCGTGAATTTTTTTCTGACTGTTTTTTTCGCGAATTTTTGTTACTCTGTTTTTTGCGTGTGTTTTTATTTCGACTTAGTTTTTTTTGCGTTTTTTTTTTCGATTTAGGATTTTTGTGCTTTCATAACTTAGTTTATGTGCGTTTAGTTTTTGTGCGTTTTTCTAGACTTAGTTTTCGTGCGCGGACTTACTCTTATTATACTTAATTTTGTTAATTTAGAATTAGTCTTACCGATTGTTATTGGATACAATAAATAAATATCAGTAAGTAATTTATATACATTGTTCTTGTTTTATATATTTCGGTGGGA
Organism: Sycobia sp. Sy_11; assembly: GCA_018907035.1. NCBI lineage: Eukaryota > Metazoa > Arthropoda > Insecta > Hymenoptera > Epichrysomallidae > Sycobia > Sycobia sp. Sy_11. The sequence goes on along the minus strand of JACCIC010000239.1, from coordinate 576,418 downwards.
TTTCTTTTAAGCCTGTGCTCGGAAGTTGCTCCGTGGTCGCGCTAAGAGTAGACTAATCGGTGGGATTTTTCATTATGTGTTCGGAAGCTGCTTCGTATTCGTGCTAAGAATAAGCTAAACAGCGGGATTTTTAATTCTGTATTCGGAAGCTGCTTTGTATTCGCGACTAGAGTAAATTAAACGGCGGGATTTTTAATCCTGTGCTCGGAAGCTGCTCCATGTTGAACTAGAATGTATTAAAGAATCCGGTTGAATTCATTTTGTAGTGATTTTTGCGTCGCGTATCTATTCACGCACCAACCCCGCATCCCTGGCTATTAATCGCGAGATTAGGCCAAAAATAGGGGGAAATCTTGCCGATATTTCACGGAATCGGGTTGTCACCAGTCTTTAAGCAATATATTAACCAAGGCGGGACGTCACATCGACTCAAATTTTTTGCATTTCTTGCAGCCGTGGTTTTAAGCTTCTTAGATTCCAAAACGACATTTTAAGTTCACCGAAGTTATTGTTTATTTTATCTGACATTTTTTAGCTTTTATTCATCTTCTAAAACTGATTGATTGTTTTATTCAGTGTGTTAATAATTTGAGTTACACGGCTTTTTAGTGATTTTTCATCGATATATTTGTGTACTTCCCTAAACGTAACAATTATTGTTGATATATCGGGGGAATCTTTTATCGCTATGTCTGTAAGGCTACGTTTCAAAGAGAAATTTTGACATATTATCAACACCAATTACTAAGGTAAAATTTTCATTTTTATTTTCAAATAATTGTTTGGCTTTTTCTAGTTTAAGTTTGATCATGTCAGGTTTTTCTGAACTTTTCGTTTTTTCGTAGTTCATTTCATTCTTAACTGTATGTTTCTTTTCAATCAGTCGTGGCTCGAATGTTTCTGTTGTACTGTGAGATGTCAATGAGGTGGATAAAATTTGTTTAATGCAGGCTGTTTGCGGTAGTTTGCATACATCATTACAGATTGGCGAGAACTGAGTTTGGCGTGTATGAAAATCATGTTGCTTCTTGTTTACTAAGAAGGTCTCCTTTATATTTATCATTTTCATTGTTGGAACTTCGGTGAAAGTTTGCTTACTATTTATTACATTTTCAGAAATTAATTGACTGTGATTTTCATTATTTTTGCAATATGTTATGTCCTTCCTCTTTACACAAAAAGTAAGTTTTTCCGCTGATAAACATATCCCGTAAACCGTATTTTCGAATTCAACTTGCATTGATGCTGAGGGCTTGGGTATATCTTCTTGTTCTATACATATTTGTCGCAGAAAATTTATTATGTGTGTATATCCTGGTTCATTTAAGCCGGCTCTAACATAAATAATCTGCGATTATAGTTTAATATTATACTTGGTAAACTTATTTTCTATGACTTGGTTTGGAATTACAAAATGTACATTTGATAAAATAATTCTTTTTATTTTTGCAATTAAAGGTTGGGGCGTAAGAGAAAAGTCGTTAATTTTAATAGTTTGGTACGTGTCTGTTAATATATCTGTATTTTGCTGAGAGTTTAAGTAAACACATACTCTACCGTGTCAAATTTTCGAAATAGCTCAAATATTTGCTGGTCAAATGATTTTTCCAATGGCAATTGCATATTCTTTTACTGTAATTCCATCAATGAGTCTGTAACTATTACCCATTCGCTTTTTCGATATTCTACGTGTGCTGTCATATTTGCGTAAATCGGTTTGGAAACATTTGATTCATTTACTTTGGTACTTTTTAAATTTTGTGCTTAAATACCAATATTATTAGTCATTCATGGCGTATTCTTTTCATAGTAGTAATACTCCTCCAAAAACTTTTTAAATATAAAAATGAATTTTGATGATAAAATTAATTCACGACTTATTATATATATTGTGTCTTAAATTCCACCGCACTATTTCAAAATCACACCATCTAGTCGAGTGTTTATAAACACCTCTTACTCGGACCTACTTTTCTCTCTTTCAAACGCGCAACTAATATAGTTAATGAGAATAATATATAGCGCACTCAATCTCTCATACACGTCGCCAGAGGCCGTGGACGTATAAATAATATAATTAATTTTTAAAAAAACCAGCGTGCTATAAGAGAAAACTACATACTTTTCTCTCCCTCTACGACACAGAGATAGAGAGAGAGAGAGAGAGAGAGAGAAAAATATATAATGCTAGAGGTGGCTGACGTAGGACTCGTAACGTCAGCGCTATGAGGTGGAAGAGTTCTGGGTTACCGGAAGTGATACAAAATTCTTGTAGTTCATATACTCGCCAATTTCAAACAAAATCAGTTATGGGTACTTTTCAGAAGTTTGGCCAAAATCCATAGATTTTTTAAGCAATTCTAGTTTAAATTGTTAAAATTTTCTTCAGAAATATCGGTTGTACAAAAAAAATTATCAGAACAAAAAAGATGAATTTTTATCAGATGTGTAATTATTTTTTAAAAAAAATTTTTTAAACATTCTTATTTTCCGAGATAAATACCAAAAATCCCCATTTTTATGGTTTTTGTATCGATTTTGCTAAGATAATTTAATTTCAGCAAAAAAAGTAATGTGATATTCATAACTACTGCGAAAAAGGCACATAAATTTTAAGCAAAATCGAATGTGGGCGCTCTTCCGAAGTCGGCACCTAATTGTATATTTTTATAAAGGCTTGATTGCTAGAAGAGAAATTCTGTCTCTACAAGAGATATAACGCGTATAATAAGCTGATTTTATTGGAGAAGAATGTAAAGTAATAGAAGCAGATGTAGAAACTTTAATTAAGATGTAAACACTTTCGCTTTCTGTCTCAGTCGCACGTATTACGGCTAATAGATGATACTTTAATAAGAAGATATACACCGTGACGCTTGACGCACTCATGGAACGCTGTCTATTGCTTGAATATATACAAATTAACTGTGTATTTGCACGCTTTATCTTCTCTTGAAACATAAAATATCTTTTATATGTAAAAGCTACAGTAAAATCGATAATGTAAAATACAATCTACATATATTTAGTTGTATCGCTTAATTTTATTTTATAATTACGTACGTTAAATATGAATTTGAAATATTATAATAAGCATCAGGGTTTTTTTTTTATTTCGGTAATATACACACGGTAGTAACTGTTGCTTATTGTGATATCTCTTGCATCTCGAATATGGCGAAACTAAATTTCTCCCTTTTTTATCTACAAAAATACAGACATCAGTTGCAAGCGATTTTCTAGAATATAAATTTTCTTCGACGTCTCATTTTGATTGTACAATACGTAGAACGGTAAAAACAATGCCATTTGATTTATTATCTTGTACGATAATTGGTCGAAATGACTGGAATTATGTTTATAATTGATCCCTAAAATTTACGATAATTACTTTATTTCAAAGCACTAGCACCATGTGAAGTAGAAGAAAAAATTTATACGAATTTTCTTTATTTTTCTACCCTACGTAGAGAAATGTTATGAACTCTAAGTAAGTTCCGCCATATGTAGGCTTGTCTAAAGACTTATACGATTTTTTTTAATTGTCTACAATTAAAATTAAGAGAATGAGACGCCAAAGTAAATTTACTTTCGTTCGGGTAGCTCACCCTGGTGCTGTCTTCGGGGTATAGCACTCATAAATAATTTTTTTATTAATTATAATTATTTTAATAAATACAAAGACATAGATTATGCACTCTTTCTCTATCTACAAATTCAAGAAGAACGGGAGTAATGTCTAGCATCATGAAGGGACACGCTGACTCCAGGAGGTTTATGTAGAAGTCTGCTAAAATCAAATGTGCGACAGAAAATGGTGAAAAATTTAATCAAAATCTTGATGACGAGACTACATAAAATTGCTAAGATAAATAACAAAATAAAAAGCGGCATTAGAATAATCTGGCTAGATAATAAATTAAAATAAAGTAATCCGTAGACACTGAATTAAAGGAATTTAAGGACATTAAAGGCATAATTCCTCACGCGTAGTTAGCGTTTCACATGGATAATGTCTAGTAATAGAGTTGTCTTTTATTCAGTAGATATAACCAGAGGAACACATCTACTTTGGTGTCCTACATATCGTCGCATCGAAGTCTGAAATAAGTAAGAAGTAACACACATACTAATACAAAGGGAATGAAGATTCTAGACTATGGTAAAATGAAGAATAGTGGTTTTGAGCCATTGGGCAGAATGTATAAAAATATCCGGTAACCACAACAGAGACTGTCTGAAAATTATTTTTATATATTAGAATATTATGTAATCTAATAGTATAATAACCTTAGGGTCACCTCCATAAACAGCTTCTCCTACAAAATCTGTAAAATAGAGCGAATAACAAACATGAGCCATCCAGCAGCAGAGGTTTGTTAAACATATAATGCGTAGGCTGCTCGGCATAAACAGAATTGAATACAGGTATTGATAGAGGCTGGCTTGACTGTTCTTGGTTGAACTTACACAAGTTACATTATTAACGTTATTCTGATCAGGTTCCATTGGGGTTACGGGAGCTCCGTAATAATATTTAATCGGTTGATTTTCCATAAATGAATTAATCGCAATCTCCTATAAATGAATAGAAACTTTTGTCAGAGCATGTTACAAAAATAAGTTTTTCATATTAATTTCTTTTTTTACTAAATTTACGAATTACCCAAACTTATAATTATTTTACAATAGAATATCGAAAAATATATATATCATATATATTCATTGAATTACTAATAGCTTACGTAAATTATTTCTGACAAAATAACTGACATAAACAAACTCAAATGTTAAATATCAATCAAGGAACTCTGATTATTTAAACTATTTTCAATTCTTTATATTGGTATATAATATTGATAATCATTCGAAAATAGTACTAATGCTTTGAAAAAATACTTCGATTTTTATGTAATATTTTATTCCATACTATAAAATTTAATTCATATAATTATTTATTATAATCAATAAAAATGTTTGGGATCTTAAATACAAAAATAATATTCATACGTGGCCTACAAGAAGCTAAACTTAGAATATAAATTTTTTTACTGTAATTACGATCAGTTCAATTCAATGGATCACCAATTCTGCATACAATTTAATGCAAATATTTATGATTAATCTATTTAAGTTTCAGTGCTCTCAGATATTCATATATTACTTAAAAGGATTTAAAATTGTAGAACAATAGCTGAGAATAGGGTAGATAAATAAAAAATATAAGAGATAATTACAGAAAGTCTGATAAATTTTTTTAATAAAGCTTTTTATAAAATTGATCTTTTCCTCAGCTTATAAAGAACTGTAATATAAATGATTACTTCAAGAAAGTTTACAGTCAAGATAGCATTTATATCTTTAAAATAATTTACAGACTCTATAATTCCGTTAATAAAATAATTTACAACTCGATCATGCTCTTTATGATATGGCATAGTTACTACATTTGTTTATATTAAATAGTATCTCATTCATTACATATCATTTATCAATATTATTCATATCATTCTTTACTAGAATACAATCATACAAATGCTTAATCAATCTAAATAGCTTTAGAAAATTAGCAAAAAGAAGTTGCATAAATCTGAAAATGTATGTGAATTTTAAAAATAAGAATAAATCGTGGGTTGAAATATGATCTTTAACGCACATCACTTTCATTGCTCATAGAATTAATAAATTGGTAAAAATTTTTATTATTGTTAAGAACTGATCAATGCACATTATCTAAATATCTAGAATAATTGCTACCGTTTAAAATTTTATAATCAGACCACTCATTTTTCAATAATGTACTATAATAATTTATATTAAAATTTTTCATATATTTTATTAAAATATATTTTATAATGAAAATATTTTTTATAATTTATGTGCATAATTAACTCTTTAAAGAACCGTTTTGGAAATTTACTTTTCCTTATGTTAATGTTTATCAATTTTATTTTGAATGTAAATATTAAATTGTTAAAACATCTTGCACCTATTAGAAGTATTTACATATAGTAGCATAGTATGGATAATGTATATAATCAGACAATTTTTTAAAATTCTTGTTAAGTCATTTATTTTTTTATCTAAATGAATAGAAACATCAAATAAATTTTTTTTTTATTTGAATTGTTAATTTTTTTCGAACTTACGTTAATTTTTTCACTGTGGTTTTCTTCGGTATTTTCCAGTGATGCATAAGTAGTCTCATCTTTTGTAATATTGTCCGTTTTATATTTTTTATCTGTATATTCCATCTAAAAATGAATACTATTTTTAAAGGTTATGTTTGAACATATACTATCTAAAAATGAATACTAGTTTTAAGGTTATGTTTGAATAGGTAAACAGATTGTCAGCTACTTCATTCTGAATAACGTAGTCGTCTTTATTAATGTATTTCATTCCTAACATTATTCGAATATTGCCCTCAGACAACTACATTGGAGGGTAAAATTCAATTACACCACAAGAACCTATTTTACTATGTTAATCTACGAACTTATTAATCCTTCTATTATATAGAGAGCAAAGTTCATAAAATTTTCGTTATCCATCTAAATGATTCCGCATTGAAAAAGGTGAGGCAATACATGCGACAGGATATCGGCGGTGTTGCTTTATTTAGAAACTAATACATTTTTTATGAAATTTTGGTTTAACGTTCTTCTACTCTGAATACATATAATTAACACCAGCTATATCATTTGCTACCAACTTATATGAACAAACATTATTGAAAAGTATTTCAATAAAAAATTACAAATTACAAAAGTTATAGGGAAACAGAAACATTTATAATTTAGAGATAATAATTGTATATTTTTATGTCAGTTCATGTTTCTTAAGCTTATATCAAATAATTATAAAAACAATAATATATGATTTTATTTTTAATAATTATTTTAGTTATTTCATAATAACTTATTTGTTTTGTAAGTATTTCCTACTATATTCACTTTGATGAACACTACCAATATACTAATAAAAATTACAAGAACTACACTATATGCTTTTCTTTTTACGTATATTGAAAATCTCCTGTTATTAAAATTATTAAAATTATTAAAATCGATTTAACACGTTACTTCAATAAGCGTTGAACAGTAATACTAAATCCGGTGTTACAAAATCACATGACCAGGCAGTCTTCATGTTCTAAATGTTTGAGGGGCTACCTTGTTTCGATGGAATGCGCCGTTACATTCTATTAATTTACTCTCAATTTCGTGTTACCAGAAAGTCATATACATTACGTCTGCCAAGTAAGAACGTGGCCGTGTTGATTTATAAAAAAATTTAATTGATAAAACTTACCTATTTATATGTACATTGTACAAATAACAAACGATAATGTAATTCGGCCAATCATGTGTCCAGTCACCACCGACGTCGATAATTCACTGGCATCTCTGAGGCACGCTTTCTACTAATTTCACGGCGTATTCTGCTGGCAACGATCTCCAGATCCGACGAATTTAGTAAGACAACTGCATCAAGGTGTGTCTGCGTCTTCCACGAAGCTTCTGTTTAATATATGTCCACAAATTTTTATTACGGTTTGCATCGAGCGACTGCAACGACCAATCCAATGTAACAATGCCAGATTGAGTCTTCCAATCAGTACAGAGATTGCTGTGGTGTTTAAGATCGATTTTCTCCTGCAGAATTCAATCTTCATTTTTTCAAATGAACCTTCGTTTGGCAGATGGCAGTAAAGCCTTTTTATAATTTATCATTTTCTCGATTTAGGTTATCAATAAAGAGGTACAAAGTGCCGAATTCCTTCTTTGAGATGCAACCCCAAAGAAGCACCTTTATTCCGTGATTTACGGTCTGCTGAGCAAGCTTATTGGTAGAAGTTGACCAGACTTATGTGAGGAGACGTACTCATATATAACATTCATCAGTAAAAATAACATTTTCAAAATTTTCATCAAAATTCTTATGCGCCCAAGCGAGTTGCTTTGTCACATTTTTTTCAGTCAACAGAGGCTTCTTCATTGTGTTGCGTGATTGCAGGCTACGTGTACGAAGATGGGATCCGGCAGTTTAGTAGGATATATCTCAACCGTTCGCCCTTAATTTTGTCCTTGCCGTAGTCTTAAAGTAGGATTCCTCGAAAACAGATTCACTATTCCTTCTTCATTTTTTTGTCCACTTTCCCTATAGATCCCACTTCTATACAAATGCTTTCAATTTTCTCGTATCTGTAGCAACCGCTGATTGCGACATTTTGGGACCTTTCTGAATCTTTGATGACAAAGCAACCAACTGACCAATTGCATCTTTGTTGACAATATATCAAGGACAAAGCATTTCTCTATCGGATTACGAAGGAATAAGTGGAAAATCTTTCATTCATCAGTGAACTCAGCCACGTTCTTACTTCACTGACTGTAAATGAACTGCCTTTGTAACAAAAAAAACGAAAACTGATTTATACGATTTAATTTTCGATGTGTTACGAAACCTTTTTTCCTTTAGAAAAAACGGACCACAATGGTCTAATCCTACTGTATTGTACGAATGCGCTTTGTCTCTCACGATTTGTGTAAATTTACCGTCAAATAATTTACTCTTACATTAATTTAGATTTCTAAAACGAACATATTTATGACTTATGTGTCCAATAGTATTTTTACCTCGATTAACCATTATTTATGTCTTATTGCATTTAATGTTGCTCGTGCATACCACAATAACAAATATGTTCTTTCAATAATAAATGCGTAACATGATCATGTTTGGGTAGTAACATAGGAAATTTTCGTTAGAAATGAATTGATGCGTTTTGAAGTCATCGGTCAATTATAACTACTCTGTCTTCATCTGAAAACGGATCTAAAATTAAAAAATTTACGATTCAATATTTTTCCGTCAGTTAAAATGTTGTCTTCTTTTTGGTTGTGAAGAACTGCGTTGCAACCGCATCTTGTTTAATATATATATATATATATATATATATATTGTGACGTCCAGCGGAAGTTGGTGTCACCCGGGAAATCCTAACGGCGATTCAATGCCGTTAGTTACCGGCGAATTGCCCCCTTATTTTCGGCCAAAGCCTTCGCGTATTAAAGCCAAGGATATGCGGCGCGGATCGCGGATACCTTTATCGAGAGGGCGCGGCGCGGCGCAGTGAGTTTCAACGCTGGTTAAGGCCACGTCCGGGTCGCTCTTACGCCAACGTGTCGGATTCGGAGCGGCGATAGCTCCGATATCCCCTAAGGATAGCAGCGGCACGTTTTCGGCCTCCCACTATTGCCTTAGGCCGTCGTGCTTATTTTTAGCGGAGTCTACGAGTCCAGAGACAGCTTTGTGTCTCCTAGACCCGTGTCTCCTGCTCTAAAAACGAGCACTCGTATAGCGGAATGAAGGTTTCTAAAAGAAAACGTAGTAGAATAGAATGCTTACTTTTATTTTATAGCTTAGATACACGCTATAAAGATTATTTCGCTTGCTACAAACGCGACCGGCAGTCTGCTTTTGCAGTCCAGCAGGCATGTATTTATAGTCGGAGCGCGAAGCCACCAAATTTTTCTCCGCTGGGAAAATACATGTTAGTCGGAGAGATGAAGGGACGTTTTTTTATTATAGAAATATTATACTTCCTTTCATCCCGTACAAATATTATTATGATTATCGCTTTCTCTTTCGCTCGACAAAGACTTTTCATATAAACTACATGGAACAAACCTAGGCGTCGGTGTGAATTATAAACTAACTTTATTTAATATTTAATAGAAAATATAATTATTAAAATAACAATAATTGATCAATTATAACGCTATTATACAATAACATACTCTTATGAACTATTACGTTTTATGATGGTGAATACGGGTCAAAAATATGAAGATTAATACTACAAATAATAATTGCAATAATAGTGATACTTGCCCCCACACCCATGCAGAACCTCCCTTAGGAGAGGTGTCTCAAGAGTTGACGAACCGGGACAGGGTGGAGGCGTTAGCGGCGGCAACGACTGGCTTTCTCAAGCGCCTATGCGATGCTACCATGCTCAGGAAACGGAAAGTACGAAACATACGACAAACATACTGATGGACAGCCGAGATAGCGAATCTCAGAAGCAATTGTTTGAAGCTGAGACGGAAAGATCAACGAGCCTGATGTCGAGGCGTAGTGGGACTATACTCTACAAAGTATAGTGGCGCCACACAGCGACTGAGATACGCGATCAATGACAGTGAGAAACGGTGTTAGACAAAACTTATCGACGAGGTGGACTCGCATCCCTGGGGCAAAGGTTATAAAATTGTAACATGCGTCCTGGGAGGTCGGGGTCCGCCGGAACTACGAGACGCGAAAGTGATGGAGCGGATAGTTGAGAGACTTTTCCCAACCCATCCCAACAGAACGGACGCGACAAATGAAATGACAGATATAGAGATCCCTCTCTTCACGCAGGAAGAGCTCCGCAGAGCTTCGAATGCGTTGAAGCCTAACAAGGCCCCGGGTCCCGATGGCATACCTAGCGAGGTGTTATGGGTGGTCGCTTTGCGCCGCCCAGACATCCTATTGGGTTTGTACAACGGGTGTCTGGTGGAGGGAGTTTTTAGCAGGCTCTGGAAGGAGGCTCGATTGGTTCTCACCCGTAAGTCTAAGGGGAATCCTGATTTGCCTTCTTCATAGAGGCCTCTTTGCCTACTAAATACGGTAGGGAAGCTGTTGGAGTTACTGCTGGGACCAAGACTGTCACAGGCAATTAAAAACGCCGGAGACCTATCCGAACAACAACACGGATTTAGGAAAGGACGGTCGACAATCGGAGCTGTAGGTGACGTGACGAACATCTTTCACGCGGTGAACAGGGGCTGTCATGCAAGCAGATCACTGGTTATGTTGGTGACCCTGGACGTTCGTAACGGCTTTAACTCTGCAAAATAGACAGAGATACGGGGGGCGTTGGAGTTGACTTTCAAGGTTGACTCCTATCTCCTTCGTATCATATGAGGCTACTTACGAGATCGAGGACTGACGTATGATACTTTCGACGGAATCAAGTGATAGTCGCACGCGACTATCACTTGATTCAGTTAAAGTTGAATCAGGTCATGAGATGCGTGAACGAATGGATGACAGATCGCGGACTGCAGCTCGCGCTGCAAAATACTGAGTTGTTGCTGCTGACTCGCAGACGTATACAGACGGTGGTTCCGATGACGTTAGAGACGGAAAGACTTGAAACCAGGAGCGTCAAGTACCTTGGCATTACATTGCATATGAAGCTGAACTACTGGCCCCACCTACGAAACGCGGCGACAAAGGCAGCAGAAAGGACCAAGGCTCTAAGTATATTGATGGCCAATACGAACCGACTGAAACAAAACGTTCGTAGACTGCTGATACAGTTGAGTGGACTATTATAAAAAAGGGTAGGTGGACAAAAAATATGGGAAGCGACCGTTGTAGATGAAGAAACAATCTTTATTTACAAGACGCGTGAACTTCGCTTCTTTAATGTGTTCGTATGACCAAGCGTTGACAATGGACAGGAAAAATAATAACTACTATTCTTTGCCGTGTTCACTCGTCTTCACCTCGTTTCCCTTCGTTTGAACTCCGTTTCCTCGCACGCAGGCGATGACCAACTTCTTTGAGCCCCGTTTGGCTCACAGACGTAGGCTCGTACTGTAAAAACTATAAAAAAATTTCCTTACCGGTACCATGCCGCTAATATGAGCAGTTATATCTGGGACACGGTATATATACATATATATATGCCGCTAATATGAACACACGGGGTGTGTTCAAAAAGAAAATAGAATTTTGAAATTTCGCGGTTTTGGAGAGTCCGCCTGTATAAAGATTTTTTTTATTGGTATGCATGCCCGTCAAGTACGATAAATTTTTAGCAATATCTATTGCTTACTTTTCAAGTGTCAGCCGCTAACGTTAGACGTGTTTTTTGCGAGATTAGATAGATTTGCTACTAATCACAATTTTCTTTCTTCCGAGGTGCCGTTGATGACAGCCATAGCACGAAGATCCAAGCGAAGCCGAAGAGCTTGAACTGATGCGTGTGCACGCGCCGTATATAGAGAGAGAGAGAGAGAGAGAGATAGAGACGCGTATGCCGCCGCTGCCACGCGAAAGAGTGAAATGGGCTGAACAGGGTCCGGGGGAAAGAGGGGGAAGGCAGAAGACGCGGGAAGAGTAGACATTACTCATTGAAAGGCACGAGGAAATAGTTTTCGTTTCTGCCAGCGATAACGAAAAGTCTCGATTTTTCCAAAAGGACGATAGAATTGTGTACTAAGAAGGCCAAGAAACACCGCGGGATTTTATTGCAAGAGTTCTGGTGAGTACTCGTGAGCTCGTGACGTACCGTAATTCCGACGCCGACGGCCAGTCCGGCCGCCCGTAGAGCCTGCCGACAGCTTATCCGAGCCCGATCCCGAGAGAGCCCGCACGAGAGGAAGGGTGATCACCCGCCAGTGCCTTCCACTGACAGACTCAATGATAACAGCATATAGAATGAGTATCGACGGCACGCAATAAGGATAGTTGTAAGCCCAGGCCACGGAACGGGGTGCGACGGCAGTGAGTACGCGAGCTAAGTACACGCGTGGAAAGAAACATCAAGAACGAGAACGACAGAGCCGCGGGACGAGGTTGTATGAGGGAGATAGAGATAGAGTATGTGTGCCATGAGTTGGGAGTGCGAGCGAGTGAGAGAGAGAGAGCCGAGTAGAGTATAGGCGTTATGCTTGTGCATTTCGAGCCCCGGGAGTGGGAGTGCGTGTGAGAGATAAAGTGCGTGTGCACTGCGAGTCAGAGAGAGTACGTGATCGAATACGGGTGAGTATGAGAGAAAGAGAGAGAGAGAGAGAGAGAGAGAGAGAGAGAGAGAGAGAGAGAGAGAGAGAGAGAGAGAGAGAGAGAGAGAATGTATTCAGGTATATTGTATCGAAGTATTCATTATAATAAATGAAGTTTGCAGATAGAATCGGAGCGTGTATAAATAGAATACAGACTCGATTCTTATTTTATATTATTTTAAATAAGTTAATACATTAAGAATAATATCGACTAAGAAAAATATAAAATAACTATTAACCTTTTTAACTGTTATCAAACATTGTTATGATAAGTTAAAGTTTATTTAATTTAAAGATATACGAAATAAATATAAATGGATAAGTTATTAGAAATTGATTAACACAATCATTGTTCGTGGTATGTGCGCCTTATGCGAGAGAGAGAGAGAGAGAGAGAGAGAGAGAGAAGCACAAAGAGAGAATGAAGAATAGAAAGCCAGTGAAGTCCACTAGGGGCACTCTAGGCGGTCAGATGTTTATTACTTTATTACGGCTCAGTAATCTCCTTAGATTTGGACCCGACACGCGTACAGTCGACTAAGGAGCAGATGCGCTGTACGTGTGTGAGTGGCGTGGGCGAGCGTTATTCGGTAATATAGTGAAGTCCTGGGAAATGTGTCAGCGCGAATAAGTCCGCGCGGAATGCGGACTTTACATTGCAGCCCTTCTTCTTCTTGAAGCTGGATTGGCCCCCTGCATACATAAACTAGAGGAGGGGAACTTTTCGTCTGCGACTGTTCCCGAAATCGCGCGGAGAGAACTTCTTCTCTTTTAACGGTGAAGGCAGTCGGTGCTGTGCTTTTCCTTAGGTATTTGGAGCTGTCCCGGGTTGTCGTGAACTGTTTTTGCTATTTCGTGTGTGCTGAGTTTTGCTAGCGTTGCCGAATAAAATATTATAGGTTAATTAATATAATTCTTAAAGATACAATGATATATTATATATTAAACCTTACCGGAAATATGATTATAAATGGATTAATATAATTATTAAAAGAAAAATCCTACTTAAGTCTAATTACCGACTAACATCAAGTTGAAATGAAATTATTGTCTAAACTTATTTAAGTGCAAAACTATATAAATAATATTTAATTTAATTTCTATAACTATGGTAATTTTTAACTTACAATTAAGATTCGAAAATGTATGCTCATAAAATCTTATAACAAACCACAATGAATGAAATGTACGTCTAATAGAACAGCGTTAAACAAAACATTATAATAAATGTAATAGTATATTTCCCAGTTTCTCGTTTCTCTTAGGTACGATATAGATGGATAATAAAATCCTATGCGCTTTCTCTTGAGACCTGTGCTACATAGAGAATATAGACTAAAATTAAACAGAAAAATAACATGGTAACTAAGCGAAACATGGTAATTAAGACTCCACCACTTCAAATAGCGTTTTTTCATAATCATCAATGTACGAGTTTTTGTATAAAAGAGACTGTGAAAAGCGCATTGATATCTATTCCTTCCTAGGGACCACGAGTGGTATCAACTACGTCTACTATCTCTCTTCCCATCTGAGTACGCCCGAAGATTCACCACGCCTGGAACCTCAGTCCTTACCGTAACCCGCTAAAGTTACCACGCTTTAGACGCTACAGGCCACTACGCTCTCTATACCAATATACCAATTCGAGGCTCCCGAAACTCGATTAAATAACTCTTCACCAATACGCGATCTACGCTGTACTGCGGGATTTTGGTTCGCAACATGAGTGCGAAAATTCGAAGGAATTGTACGAACTAGTTGCAGCATTACAAACAAACCCTTATCAGTTACTAATACAAGAGTTTAAGTAATGACTCGCGTGTTTTATTTACAACGAATAGTTCGTGAAGATAGATCGTGATCGCCGCGAGCATCCTTATTCTAACCCTGCGATTTTGTGCATGCAAAGGTAAAAAATAGAGCGCGCGAATTTCTGAACGATCGATAGCAGTTCGCGTGAATCCGCCGGTAATCCGTTATATGGTAATAATTGCTTTGTATAATCTTAATAATATATTTATGTGCTGCATTTAATTCGTTTAGATTACCTATTAATTTATTATTTTTGTTTCTATGATTATGAATCATTCTGCGACATAAGGCAACACATTTATTTAATCTGCCAACGATTTTCAAAACTTTATATTTCCAATACCTGTCATTCCAGTCCACACAGCCATATGTACTTTTAATAAATATATACGAAAAGTGTCCTCGCGAAATCGGATCTGCAGAGTTCCATTCTGTTCAAATAAGACGCCAAATAATAATACTTGAATTTTCTTGAATCTCTGCGACGCGATTCGCGTTAAAATTTTTAATGTATATGGAGGTGTCCTGATTCATTTTAACGCGATCATGGAATCTGATCATAAATATATTTTGTTAAAAGTTAAGCTTAATGAAACTTGAACATTTTTCATTAAAATAACTAGTAACAACGCAGCATAGTTCTAATATTGCCAGTAAATTGTTATTTAGTGGTGCGACTCTTGGTTTAGCACAAATTCACTGTACACTTGTATTCTGCGATGGATCTGTGGAACCCAAATATATACATGATTCATGCGCGCGCTCACTCGCATGACAAAATCCGTGGAATTGATATTCTACTGAAATCGGCAAAACAATTTGGTTTTGCTATAAACTCATTAAGAATAGGTAGCTCTCGTTTAAATTTTATCCATTCCGTAGCTAATGACCGTGGGATTGCCTCATCCCGCTCGACATTCAATTTCCATAATTCCTGCATTAAACACTTAGCAATAGTAATAACAGATCCTAACATTTCGAGAGGTTCAAATGATTGAATAATCTGAAACAATATCATCCGGTCTGTTAGTCGTTAATCTTCGGTTAACGGCTTTATTATGTATCGTATCACGTCACTCCCTACATTCCAATGAATGCCTAATAATTTTTGGCAACCTTTCTACATCTAATAACACAATATGTGTTTCATTCGTTTTGTTCAAATTCTCAAGTATTTCTTGTTTCTTTGATATCTAATTGAATTTAAATCCACCTAAATATTCTTTTAGTTATATTGCTTCTTTGACGGTATCTGCTAACTTCAGCAAATCACTCACATAAAAATATCTTTTTCTTCATGCAGCTGCTAAAGGAGCTTTATACTCTTTATCTTCTGATAATTTTTTTAACACTCTTTTAGCTAAAAATGGCGCCGATGCGGTAACTTAAGTAACTGTATCTAATTGAAATAGCCGAATCGGATCGCTTTCTTTCTCACGCCACATAATTTTGGATATTTTCACTCTTCACTATGTACCTTCATCTGAGGGTACAATTTTGAAAGTTAGCTACGAGCAACAATATTATGTAACCGAAAGCTCATAACTATTTTTATTAATTCTTCTTAAATCGTCGGACAAACTAACAACTACACAGTGCGGTATGTAATACCCGTAACTGTTATTATCGATGTATTAAATATCACTCATATGCTTAAGATTCGTATAATCCTGCAAAAACTCACTATACTGCTGCAGTAACGTAATATTTTTATTCAATTTTCGTTCTAACGCGAAGAATCTTTTTAAAGATATATCATAACATTATCAAAGATTTAACTTCTTATCATTAAATGGTAATCGGACCGTATATTAGTTTTCACAATCACGAGTACAACTATTAATAAAATTGTTTTCGGATTCTAATTCGTCGACTGAAAAATTTTTTTATCCGGAATATTTTCAAGTTCTCAAAATCGAGCTATTTCTTCATCCACTGTGGTTAAATGACATAATGCATTTCTTTTGTCATTCTGTTGAAGATTTTCGATACTCCCGACGACAGTCCAACCAAGTAAGGTTTTGTGCAATGTTATATTGAAATATTCAATCAATTTGATTTTTGTTCTACTTAATAATGTATAAAATAGAGGTAATTTCGTTAAATGCACATATATAATTTGTTATGGACGATCACACCTTTGTTTTAATAAATCCCACGCTGAAAGATTATTTTCTTATGACGCGCCAAGGGACTCGATGATTCTCGTTAAACTTCCCCTTTTAATTGAAATTTTTGAAAAGATGGCATATTTTTATCATCTTGTGCAAGCGATTTTAAAGTATCGTGGAAATTATGTGATTCAATTGGATTCCCATCGAAAGTTCAACTCTCGATTTAACGTATCGATAATAACGCATTATTTTGCTGTTGTATCGTTATATTCGATACTCTTCTTGCAGTGTCAGGTACATGCTAACTATCAATTAATGATAATGAGGATAATAAGGCACAAAGCTTCTGGTTTATGACTTTTGCACAATAAAAATGTTGTTGCTCAAAATGCACACGTTCAGTCTCTTATATCATCTGTCACATCTTTCTGCTATATCCTATATATCCTAGGACCATATCCTCGTGTGATAAGTCTAGCTTTATACACATTGCTTAATTTTTGATTATAGATCGATTTTACATCAATGGTCCTGTTACCTTGTTCATTTTTTACTCATGTTAAAGTTTCATTTATCTTTAAACTATTTTTTCTTGTCCATCGCTTCTAGCTTTTTTTTACTATGATCCGAATTTATCGCCTCCTAAAAAGTAACAGAAACATCCGTCATACAATAATTTGCAACGATATTATTACTTTTCATTTTATATTCATCTAACGATTCTTCACTCCCGATATTATTATCATTCTCTATATCATTATCGATATTCAAATCTTTAAATTTTAAACTGATACATTTCTCAGTTTCTTCTATTATCTCAATATGTCTAGCTACGATTACCTTATCATTTAATAAAACACGGTAACCATTTTCACCATATCCGATCAAAACACCTATTTCAGTCTTTTTGTCCCATTTCGATATCCTTTTTGGTTCAGGCTTCCTTACAAAAACTTTATTACCATGTAGTTTTAAATTTGAGAGATCCGGTTGTTTTCTAAAGAATATTTCGTATGGCGTTTTTTTCTCGATTGTATTTGTAAGCGTGCATTTTTTGATACATGTGGTGGTATAATCGATTTCGGACCAATATTTTTTGTTTATTTTAGCTTTATCTAACAAACAATGTGACAAATCCATTATAGATCTATGGAAGCGTTCAGCAACCTCATTCTATTCATGGATATATACAGGATATGATGAAATTACTACACCTTTGCCTCTTGTAAAACTATATACATCATGATTCAAATATTGTTTACCGTGGTTACATCTCAAATATTTCACGGTTTTCCCTGTGAAATTTTTACATTCATTGATATACTCTGTAAAACAATAAGTAACTTCTAATTTGGACTACATCGTACAAACTCTACTGTAATCATTAATAAATGAGATAAAATATCTTTTATCTTTAAAGCTTACTGTTCGAGAAGAACAACAAATATTATTATCTCCTAAATAAATATTAATAGGCTTTTCCAACATTTCAAAATTTTCAAAATAAATGTCATTATTGATGATAAAATCCATTCAATTTCCCTACATTTAAAATTATTTATTGGACTATTGTACGCTGTTATTGCAGTACGCTCGACCATTGCTACCCAGGTACTTCTCTCTCTTTCTAGCTGAATCTGTTTGTAGAGAACTTTTCTTGTAAAAAATTTTTGTCAAATTGAGAACGATATGCACTTACTCCATGTTCATAATGACCACACCCATAGAATGAAATGATGTGTACACAAGTAAAAGCTTATACCTTAAAAATATATATATAAACATATGTGCATGAATGTTATCTGTGTATAAATAAAGTACAAACCAAATGCTTATCTCTGTGTAAATAAAATACACGTACATGTATGAATATGCATGTGTATTTTACGTATATAAAAATTAATATTAGAAAAATGAAATATATGTATACACGAATGAAGTATTCATCCATAAACAAAAGCAAAAATAATAATAAATGAATCAAATCTATGATATTCATATAAAATTATTAAAAAACATTTATAACTCATTAATTTTTAAGGTATTTCCAAAATTATATGCATATAAATATAATCATATATATAATTGTTTAGTTTACATAAGAATTCTCAATTATTATTAAAGATAATTTGTTAATACAAACCAGTACGTAACTTACGATTTGGCAATCTCTAACGCTATCTCAGAGAGAGAGAGAGAGAGAGAGAGAGAGAGAGAGAACTTAGCGGGATCACCCCTCTTAGCATTGCCAGAATTTAAACCGTCTCTGGGCATAGTACTCACAACCCCCCCATGAATCTAGCAATGGTCCCATTGGCAAAGGAAAACAAAGGGAGAAAGTGGGCCTCATCTAATCCTTTAGAAAACGCTTTTCAAGAAGGAGCAGTCACTCACTTTAAAAGGGCCCGAATTTCAGTACACAAGCATTATCAGCCACACAGAGCTCAAATCAAGCAGCTAATAGTCACACAACACAGAATCAGCCACGCAGTCAGTCAAGCAGTTAGCCACGCACCAGGAATCAAAAGCGAGTAGCCAGCAGCCGCAGTCAAACATGGATCAGCACACATTCGCTCCAGGAATCTCCCTATCTCCCTCTCTCTCTGAGCATAGGTAGCAGGTTTTGCCTGTAAGAAAGGAAAGAAAATAAAAGTAAGTAAAATTGAACGCCAACTTGTTCCTTCATTTATTTAACCATCTTCTAATCTATTTTTTCCTTATGCGGGGAAGTGATTTAGTCCTCCTTTCAAAAGGAAGGGCCGTACATGACCTATTTTATCCTCCCCCTATAGAATTACAATTTAGTAATAGGGAAGTAAGTCGGGAGGCAGGAATTAGCTCTTTCTCACAAGAGAAGCAGCTTGTACCTACATGCAAGCCATTGGCCCCCAATTTATATAAAAAGCATTGGAACTACGTTATTATTAAAATAAATTTTCTTCAATCGCTTCAGAGTGAGATCACCCACTCTGACACACAGCGTCCCGAGCTATTAGAGGTAACTCTAGGCTGAAAAAGGCCAATAATTAAATGGAAAGGCTGGTGTATTGCTCACGTGAGGGAGTTTCTACTCCGACGTCACAGTGGATATCATCTTTATTAAATTTGTTTATAAAATTCTGCGATATATTGGCACAAGTTATTCAATAGATACGATTCAAAATATTTTCAATTTTTACGTTATTCATTAAACTAATAAAAAAATCTTCGACTAAATAAAGCTTCTTTCATTAGAAAGGAACTAATAAAAAATCAATAATAATATGAGAATATCACTTCCAAGACAAAAAGAATCCTAAATTAAACGTACTTGATTTTTGCATGAACAATGTACTTCTTCAAGCAATACGACTGGCTTTTAACAAAAACAAAAACAGTTAAGAAGGAATCCATGATAAAAGGAAAGTATGGAGTCTATCAATGAAAGAATTGGGTGGTATGTTAAATATGGAGAAGGGATATATGGTATTTACAATGATAAGAAAATAGCCATTTTTTGTTTAATATTATAAATGAATGTCTATCTCCTTCAACACTCAGTATAAAAATGATTTCTTGTTGGGGATGCTGAGGTAGCCGTCACGGGAGTCCGCCGAGCCGCACTGTTCACGTGGCTGGCACTGGCGGGTGCGTGGGTAGCGCGTTAAAAGGTGAGCTGGTCCATGACGAGATAGCGCTCTTGTAACAACACGAGAAACCTTAGCAAGGTCGATCCGAAAAATCTTTTCACTAGGCCGGCAGTTACCAATGTCTCGCGTTAACACTCTGTCTCCTTCGACAAGTCGCACAATAATAATTCGTGCACGGTATCAATCCCCTCTTCCACTCTCTCGATCTCTTCCTTACTTACCTCTTCATAGGTGTTATTATCACCGGCCTGTAAAATAACTACACAAATAAATAGAGATAAAAGTATATAATTTGAACGGTCGATAAGTTTCTGCTACACTTTTTTCAAATCAAAATAGTGCAAAAGGACATATCGAAAAAACGATTTATCATGATTCATTTTTCAATGATCAAAAAATTATAATATTTACACAAATGATGACGCCTATTAACTGGATTTTATTGGTAAATGCCAAAAACTAAAATATAAGTACTAGATCCGACACATCTGTCATTTCGTACTACTTATATAGACATCAAAACGTGAAGGTCGGAAACTAAGTTCACCTTCAAATATATTGTAACCCGGTGCAAGAGGGAGAGAGAGAGAGAGAGAGAGAGATCGACAGAGATAGATTAAATGAGACTGCCACTTACACGATCTATGATGCAGCTGGGCCGCCCGCAGGACTATCATGAGGAGTTGGGACGGTCGATACTGGAGGCGGCGGCAGGCGGATCTCAAGACCACGGTCGATGGTGGTTCTTCCGGTGAGGCAGGGTAGCACAAACATGAAATGCTTGTCCAGTGCACGAAAGCATTCATCTAGCAGCGCGAGAATTCGCGGTACGTTCCATGTTCCTTGTGAAAAGAAAACTAATTTGCGTGCGGTGTCAATCCCCTCTTTCCCTCTCGCGCTCTACTACTGGAGCAAGATCCTATAGACGTGCGATAGTGAACGCAGGAGGCGTTTGCGATACTCCTCACAATATAAACAAATTATACATCTTATGTCATAAGATTTTCTTTACATGTGATCTTGAATTTCTTTGGTTGATAAATTGAACATATATTTTTAATAATTTTGGTATTCATGATTTATATTAAATGTGAGAAGAATTTCACATTACCAACGAATAAATTATTATTACTCATTTAACAATGTTTTTAATATATAAACAAATCAATAACACATTATTTTTTATTTTGCATATTAATTTTTGCTAAACATTTATTACCTCAAATTTTGTTATTTTATTTTAGCATTTAATTCAATAATTCTAGTTTTTATTTATATTATTATTTATATTTTTAATATTTGATGAATGGATTTTCTTTGTTTTGTGTCCACGTATTATTCACTACATATAGCATTAAATAAAAAAATCAATTTTTTAAACTAATTATGGAATATCCATTTTAGTACAAAATCATAATTGAAATTTCCGCAACAAAAAAAGGAAATCATCCGCATTCTGAAGCTGGCATTGGTTTTTCGATATGAATTGTTTTCTGATGCTCTTGCGCATATTAAATATTATTTGGCTTTGTCTCTATGTGATTTGAACGAAAACAGCAACGTAGCATTAGACAAAATGTTACAACTATTTCTTGTGATGGTGTCACAGGAAATCCGGGCGACCCGATCGGCTCTGTAGGCGCGATGATTTTTACAATGGTCTTCGAGAAGCATACGTGACAGGTGAGAGCGCTGGCCACAAAAGGATCCCCTCCCCCGGCTGCGTACGTGTAGCACAACCAAGCAGCATCAACCAGAGTAGCGGAAAAAGCCCGACGCGCGGCAAAGTGAGTTAGTGAGAGAGAGAGAGAGAGAGAGAGAGAGAGAGAGCGACCAAAAGATGTTTGCGCGCACTTATGCATATTTTCTTCGAGGCTTATGTAAGAGAAAAATAGGAGTGTACGTATTTAAAGAGTGGGCGAGAGGGCGAGTGTCGTCAAGTAGTCGGAGTCAACGGCAATCTCGTAGTGAGTGATTTAAGGAAGAGTTTGCAGTATTTTAGGAAGTGTGGTTGTGGGGGTTCGTAGAAAATTGGGAGCGTGTTTTTGCTGAGTGTGTTTCTTGATCTCTCAACTTGATCTCTGAACTATGTCAGAGCTCGGGACGTAGGCAAATGCATACACTAATTTCTGCTGACGCAACTGTGACTTCAGTCTGGCATGTTAGTGTAGCAATTGTCTCTATGGTAAGCGCACGTTCACGGCACTTTTAAGATTGTAAACCCTTTCGCATATGGCATCAGCCTCATGAATAAATTAATGAAAGCAGAATAATAAGTTAACTCTCTTCCTCTCTCTCTCTCTATCTATATATATATATATATATATATATACGCGCGCGCGTGTGTGTGTGTACGTGTGCGCGCGTGCGTACGTGTGTGTCTATCAAAGAAAAAATTAACACAAATGTTTTTTTAATTTCAGAAGTATATCAGCCATACCGCCACGACAAATTCTATAATTATTTTGATTTCTATAATTATTTACTTTTAAAAAGTGGAATAGTGGGAATAATGAGACAAAGGAGAATAGTGTAAGATCTCATTCAAAACATTATTAATATTTATATCATTTTGATGTGTTATCCGTGCACCTAGACTACTTGTTTTGCTATAATTCAATTGAACACAAAAAATACAGCTTATATTGGTCCGGTGAAAATCCGGATGTTTTGGACTTCAAAACATGCAGAACAAAGATATCCATTTCACAACCGTATCTGTTGAATTTTAAAAGATTAAGTAATAGTAAGAGACCAAGATGTCAAAATAAGAATAAATATTGCTACTCTTTAATACTTGGGATCCACTATGATTTTTCTTCTTCTAGAAAATATTTTCGAGACATTTGTTGTTCTATATTTATCAGTCTAACTTTTATTATCTATATTTATCAATCTGAGTTTTAGTTTCATCTACATATAAATAATTTTATTGAAGCTCAGTAATTACGATTTTGTTCATTCTTCCAATTATGAAATAGTATTCAATATTACAAATACTATTACAAGTATTTTTGAATGAACTATTACTCTTTAGATTAAATTAAGCCGTTTTTTATTATTCTTTCAATTGTCGTCCGTTCAGCAATAGCGGTATTTCCGATTTGGTATTTTCAATTGCTTTCAAGAATTATTTTTCATCACCAATACATGTTTTATTTTTGCCAATAAATTCTAAGTATATAAAACCTACTACTTACTATTATTGTGTACCTTACATTCTTATAATCTAACGTTCTAACCTTTTTTCAATTGTCGTCCGTTCAGCAATAGCTGTATTTCCGATTCGGTATTTTCAATTGCTTTCAAGAATTATTTTTCATCACCTATACATGTTTTATTTTTGCCAATAAATTCTAAGTATATAAAAACTACTACTTTCTATAATTGTGTACCTAACATTCTTATAATCTAAAGTGTAACGTCTGGGCATATTAACCCTTTCATCCACATCAACTTCATCCGAAGTACAAACGTATATTTTTATATAATATACCTGTGCTTCCGATGTACCCAGGCTTGTTTTTGAGCCTGGAGTTTCCTCCACTAGATCGGCAATATCTTATCATGCAATTGAATAGGAAAAATAACAATTCTATTTTTATTGTAATATGCTTCCTACGCTTGGTTAGATAAATAAATAAAATAATAAAACAATAAATTTTATAATTTTTTGTTCTCTTCTTTCTGAATTTTTGAATTCGTCCTGCTCTTCTGCGAGCAGGGAGTATATTTGTAATATCGCTTATATTTGTAATCTCTAAATCGCTTATTTCTGCTTGTTCCTTATTCAGAGCCTTTTCCAATTGATCTATTCTTTTATCTAATTAGTTCCCGAACTACCAACGGTCATGATCGTTACCGATTAATGCAGCAATAGTTTGTTCTCGGCATTATAACCTAGTGTCTGTATAGATAATTTCCCTACGGGGTCTAGTATTGGTATCATTTATTTTGTATATATATCTTATATATCTATTTTTTTATGTTAATTATATCAGGTATGTGAATAAGTCTTTCCCGTTTTTTTTTCAAATTTTGAGCCTTTATTGTGAAAAAATGGTTACAAATGAATTATTGAAAATATTGGCCATCGCTAGCTACAACTTTTTCCCATTTTTCTGGCAACATACGAATCCCGTTGCGAAAAAATTCGACCGGTTTGGCCTCTATCCAATCATCCACCCATTTTTTGGCTTCCTCGTAGGAATGGAAGTGCTGGTCAGCCAGGCCATGCGTCATCGATCTGAAGAGATGGTAATCAGACGGAGCAACGTCTGGACTATACGGCGGGTGGGGTAGGACTTCCCATTTGAGCGTTTCTAAGTATGTTTTCACCGGCAGTGCAACATGTGGGCGAGCATTGTCATGTTGCAAAATAACTTTGTCGTGCCTGTCGGAGTATTGTGGCCGTTTTTCTCGTAGTGCGCGGCTCAAACGCATCAATTGTCGTCGATAGACCTCGCCTGTGATCCTTTCATTCGGTTTCAGAAGCTCATAGTAAACCACACCTAGCTGGTCCCACCATATACAGAGCATGAGCTTGGCGCCATGAATATTTGACTTGGCCGTCGATGATTATGCATGGCCGGGTAGTCCCCATGATTTTCTTCGCTTCGGATTATCGTAACGTATCCATTTTTCATCGCCAGTCACGATACGATGCAGAAAACCCTTTCTTTTATGTCGCTGAAGCAGCTGTTCGCAAGTGAAAAAACGCCGTTCGACGTCTCTCAGCTTCAGTTCGTACGGCACCCAATTTCCTTGCTTTTGAATCATTCCCATGGCTTTCAAACGCTTGGAAATGGATGTTCGGTCAACTCCCAATGCTTCAGCAAGTTCTTCTTGCATTTGACAAGAATCTTCATCAAGCAAAGTCACCAATTCTCGAAGATTTGCGGCCGCCCGGAGCGCTCCTTGTCTTCCACGTCGAAATCACCGCTTTTGGAGCGTCGAAACCATCCGCGAACACTTGAATCATCGACACAACCTTCTCCATAAGCCTCCTGAAGCAATCGATGCGTCTCGGTAGCAGATTTCTTCAAATTGAACCAATAAAGTGAAACTTCCCGCAAATGACGTCGACTCGGCTCAAATTTCGACATTTTCACGATATCAAAAATTTATGATGCGAAAAAATTTAAACTAATGTGTTAGTATGGAATTGTTGACATATGAATAAGCTTTGATTATGACATATGTAACCATTGAATACTCGCACAGTATTGGTGACGCCGTCTCTTACAAAAAACGGGAAAGACTTATTCACACTCCTAATACATTATTTTTGTTTTATCTATATGTATATATTTTCTTATTTTTATATGCATGTCTCTTCTAAAACCTTTTAAGCCTCCTTTTTTCTACATGGTTTATTGTTTGTGTGTTGGGTTATTTTATTTATTTATTTATATTATTTATTTCATATTATTTTATATTATTATTTTACATTCCTTCTTTTGCATTAAATGTTCTCTTTTTATTTTTCTTTTTTTTAAAGTGTTAATTCACCATTTGTTATTTGTTTATTACAAGTGCTTGATGCCAAAGTATTAATATCCCGGCTGTACCCCCAAAAATTTAAAGTCATAATGTGACGCGTCTGGGCATATTCATCCTTTTGTCCACATCAGGTTTATCCGAAATGCACACGTATATTTTTATATAATATACCTGTGCCTTCGAAGTACCCTGGCCTGTTTTTGAGCCTGGAGTTTCCTCCACTAGCTCGGGAATATCTTATCAAGCAATTGAATAGGAAAAATAACAATTCTATTTTTATTTTAATATGCTTCGTACGCTCGGTTAGATACACCGGAATTCAAGGGCTTCACTTGAATATGGATTCCTTTTCATTCAAAAGGAAAGCCGTATTCGCTTGGGCATACCGATTTATTTCCCTCAACAAGAAAACGTATATACATATTTGCGAGCAATGAAAAAAAGAGCGGCATGTACAGTCCTACCATGTAGGAGGACCAATCACTTCCCCGGATGAAATGGAAACTGAGAGACAGAGGAGAGAGAAAATGAAAATAATAATTAAATTGTAAAGAAACTTTATTCTGTTGCTGTTGAACACACACAGAGAGAGAGAGAGACAGAGAGAGAGAGAGAGAGATGTTGATATCACGTTCTGGAGATTCTTCGAATCTGCTGACTGCTACTGACTTTTTGACTGACTGCCTTCCCTGGAACTGACTGTCTTCTGCCACTGCCACTCACTGCCACTGACTGCCTTATTTTTGAGGAAAATTCGGGGCTTCATATGCCATTAACTATTTATTTATTTATAATATGGTTCAGTTGTTAATTGCGTTACCTAAAAAGTCTTCGTCGGAAAAACATACGCTTCTGACGTATGAACTTTGCGCAAGTCAAACTTTTGATTTCGGCAGGTATTACGAAATTGTTTTTCTCGCCAAATAGGATGATGACATATTGCATGAGATTTAGTGATTTTAGTTTAGATTTATTTTCTCGATTCTATATTTTACAAGAACTTATATACTTTATATTTTACAAGAATATATATTTATTATTGTTCGTACTGCAATTTATATATATAAATTAATAAATATTTTTTTATTGGTGTTACAGTTCAATCAATTCAACCTAAAAATAAAATAAAAAATAAAAATAAAAATAAAAATAAATAAAAATAAAATAAAAATTAAAAATTAAAATTAAATTCAAAATTAAATTAAAATTATAATGACAGTCAGACTGTCCTTATTTACATTCACCCCCGTAGACTAATCTGAAAATAAAAGATTAGCTGAAAAACTACAAAGAATTTTTACTAACAAAGAATTTTTTCAGGGTGCAGTTGTACGACCCCACCTATCACCTTAATATAGAACATTGTAGAGGGAGCGAGAGCTATATAGCCCCCCCTCTCTCTCTCTCTCTACCTCTCTCTCTCTCTTGCTACTGTTAACGTCACGTGCCCGCTACGTCATTACTTACAGTGATTCTGAAACCTCTTAGCCCACAGCGCTGACGTCACCCGCCATAACGTCGCGCTGCACCTGTATCCCCGAGCGCTATATTCTTTACTCTCTCTCTCTCTCTCTCTCTCTCTCTCTCTCTCTCTCTCTCTCTCTTTCTCTGCCTCTCTCTGCCTCTCTCTGCCTCTCTCTCTCTTACAGTGCATGATATTCTTTGTCATTGAAGGGTGGTTTTGCGCGACTGCTGTCACCTTAATATGGGAAAGATTAGAGGGACAGAGCTATATAACTCTCTCTTGCTCTCTTGCTACCGATGCATTTGACGATGCCTTTGTTTGGCGTGGCAGTCAGCACTTTGTCTCACTGATCGTCAATGTCTCTTTTTGATTATACATAATAAATTTAATTTATTATTTTTTCCATTATGTTATAGTTCACATTCATTGAAATATTTTTAAGAGATTGTATACAATATGCAGTCCTCTTCTCTACCCCAATGCTATAAGCGCTTGAAAATGAGTTGCCATTCAATAGTCAGCATGCTGATGGTCCCATATTTCAGATCAATAAGTTAATACGATCCTATTCGGGTGCAAAAGAGAGAGGGAGAGAACTACATGACTGTGAATAGATAACACTTTTGTCTCATTATAATAATCAATAATCAGGACTGGGGTGTTTAGGAAACTTACTCATCTCTAATACTCTCATTTTACATTCACTTTAATTTTATAGTTATATATATGATCAAAAAAATTCATCAAATTGTGTTGAAAGACCGCAGATTAAAAGTACGTGAGATAGCTGAGAGCTGTAAGATGTCATAAATGTGTACAAAATATTTTACACCAACATTTGTATATGGGAAAGGTCTGTGCAAGATGGGTGCCGTGGTTTCTAACAGTCGACCAAAAATTGATTCGAAAGAACATTTCTACCGCCAATTTGGCTTTGTATAATTATAATGCAAGTGAATTTTTGCGTCGATTCGTAACCGTTGACGAAACTTGGGTCCACCACTACACACCTGAAACCAAACAACAGTCTAAACAGTGGATTGGACCAGGGGAGCCAACTCCAAAGAAGGCAAAAACAATTTTTTCGGCGATCAAGGTTATAGCTACTGTTTTTGGAGATGCAAGAGGTATTATATACATTAGTTACCTGGAAAAGGGTAAAACTATCACTGGCCAATAGTAAGCAGACCTATGCAACGTTTGAGCCACGGAGTGAAAATTAAACGACGTCATCTGACGTAGAAAAAAATCTTGTTTCATCACATAGATAACGCACCAGCGCACACGTCAATCGTTGCGATAGCTAAAATCAATGATCAGAAGTTTAAATATATGCCACACCCTTCCTACTCTCCAGACTTAGCCCCGAGTGACTATTATCTGTTTCCTAACCTCAAAAAATGGCTTGGTGGTAAGAGATTTGCAGACAATGAAGAAGTAGTCGAAGTTGTAAATGGGTATTTTGAGGAGCTTGACGAATCAGTCTATAGAGATGGCATTACTAAACTAGAAAACCGCTATGAGAAATGTATCAGCCTTGGAGGAGACTATGTTGAGAATTAAAGAAAAAATTCTTAAAAACGTTGTTCTGCTTGGCCAGAATGCAAACTTATCTATCCACTATCGTGTTGCTCGATGGATGTATTATGTGTCTGCAGCAGTTACGTCGATAAGAAATATAATGAAGCATTCTAGAATTGTATCTGAGAAGCGTCGATGTATCCCACTTGTGTATCATTTCCAGAGTGTTTATTGCAAATTGACTTGTTAATCTAAACAAGGTGGTTATTTATCGCAAAAGGAGGACAAATGTAACTTGGAGTGTTCAATCTGCTTTTAACAATTGCATAAAATATGGGATTGTATCGAATATCAAACATCAAGATATTTATACATTTTTATATGATGTATTTAAGTTGGCTGAGAAGCAGATAAAAATATCGTTACCAGATGATTCATCGCTTAAAATTATTACGGTGTTGTCTGCTCAGTATATTATATTAAAAAACTCAGAGCAGATAATAGAAATCAAATATTTTAAGACAAAAAATATGCAAATATTTGAGAACAACAATTGGAAAGATTGGTATGCAACACATGTCCAAGAACCCATCCAGTGGGATATGGATGAGTTTCAAGAGAGAGATTCTGGCTGGACGTTGCATGCGATTATAAATTTATTTATTATATCATATATTTATAAATTCAATCATGTGTCTCCATGTTATATAACATCTAGAAAAAAGGAAAAGCACGTGAATTTACTAATCATACAAGCTGATTATATTGATGAAGAAGAAAGTATAAGTAGAAGCGTAAATAATGAATATCTGACAGCTCATTACCACTATGTGTTCATTAAGAATTTGTCTCGCTTGATAAGTCACAAAACATAATGAGAAACTTCATATTTCCGATAGATGCTTACATTATTTTCTATTTGAAGAAAAATTAAACTTACATATTATCGATTGTCCGAAAAAAAATCTTTTAAAATAAATTTAAGTTTTCATTCAAAGAGCTTGTACCATTTGTGATATATGCAAATTTTGAATTATCTTAAAAAAATAGAAGATCAGAAGTATGCAAAACAAAAACAATGCAATTAGTATTGGGATTTATATAAAATGCAGTTATGATGAGACATAGACTGAATACCGAAGCTACAGACAAGCAGATAAAGATATAGGACCATCACCTGCTGAATGTTTCGTGCAACAATTTCAAGAGTTTTCAGTAAAAATAACAGAAGTATACCAGAATGCAAAGCCGATGAATCGACTTACAGACATTGAAACTTTAAACTTTGTAACAGCAAAGGTTTTTTTACATTTGGCAAAAAGATTTTAATTATACAGTTAATAAAGTTCAAGATCACTGCCATCTTACAGGATGGTCAGTATATTTTAGAGTTTTATGTTAGAAGTTTAATAAAATTTAAATATCGATTTCAGATACCGAGGTCCTGCACACAATTCATGTAATTTGAATTATAATGATTCCAAAGTCATAACTGTTATATTGCACAATTTATCAGGGTATGTTGCACATTTATTTCTTAAAGAGCTCGCAACAAATTTATATAACCTAGTAGAGCATAGTATTTTAGAAAACACTTTTAAGAGTGACTTTCGATCAATCGACCAAATTAGATTAGTTAAAAGAAAAGCAATCTTCCCAAATGAATATATTTCATAAATAATTCCAAGATAAATTACAAAAAACGGAATTGCCAGTCAACGATTTACAGTAATTTATACAATTCTACTATTAATGCTTATGACTATTAGCATGCACAACAAGTGTGGCAAGATTTTGATATTTAAACTCTTGGTGAATATTCCAATCTATATTTAAAAACTGATATACTGCTCCTTGCTGATATATTCGAAAACTTTCGATATAATTGCCTTCAAGCATACCATCATGACCCAGCCCGTTAGTATACCACTCCAGGTCTATCGTGGGATGAAATGCTAAAGTATACAAAAATTAGAATTGCTTACGGTTATTAACATGCGCATATTTATCGAAACAGGTATCAGGGGGGTATTAGTCAATGTTCGAACCAATATGTAAAGACGAATAATAAATATATGGGTAATGAATTTGATGAAACGAAGGAAAATAAATTTTTGCTCTACTATGGCATAAACAATCTTTATCGTTGGAGAATGACTCAATATCTTCCTTACGGAGGTTTTGAATGGAAACAAAATATAGACGATGAATCAAAATTTCTGAAAATAGCACATGAATCTCCTACTGGATATATTCTATAGGTCGATTTAGAATATTCAAAAAATATTCATGATTTACATAAAGATTTGCCACTGTGCTCGGAACATATTGTAGCACCAGGAAGTAAAATGAAGAAACAATTGTCAACTTGATATAATAAAAATTGCTATATAATTCACTACAGAGCATTGTAACAAGCAGTTAAATATGGCTTACGGTTAAAAAAGGTACATAGAGTATTAAAATTCAATCAGAAACCATGGCTTAAAGACTATATTGATTTAAACAGCGAAAAAAGAAAACAAGG